>JAPMOB010249572.1:31297-52277 GCA_029875015.1 Lepomis gibbosus
CCCCCCACCCACCCAAAAAAATAGGGTTATTTTCGCAAACAATTAGACTTCTTTTTGCAACCAATGGAGTCGCCCCCTGCTGGCCATTCAAAAGAATGCAGGCTTAAGGCACTTCCGCATAAGCTTCACTTTTTAGACCCGGAGGTTCCCGCTTGTGGATAACACAAAGAGCTTTCTGCACTTTCTCACCAATTCCTGAAGACGCAGGAGAGCAGGGAGGAGATTGGCATCAGTGTCTCTCAGAAGCTCAGCTTTTTCCATTACCTGAAAAATACACATGTAAGCTTATTTTGTATCATCCATATTCAATAAACTTGAGGTTGTGAATGGATGTTTTAACACAACAAATTACTGCGTTATATGCTGCAGGCTCACTTTCACATATAAAACAATTATGAAGCCAAAATACTAGATTAAACCTGTTCCTGCGCTGGCTGAAAAAGCACCCTTATTTTCTTCAGGCTAATGCATCTGGAGCTTTGTTCTAAGGTATTTGCATATGTTATCACTACTAATCATATTATCATACAAACATTTAAGTGACACATCGTAACAATAAATAATTTGACATGCTATAAGATTATAGTATTTTGCTGTGCCAAGTAAAGAGTGATTTTCTGGTTGGGCGTACAGAGCACGGCACTCACAATGTATCGCGTCTGCTTGGCAGGAGACTGGGAGCACTGCTGTCTGTAGATGCGTACAAAGTCAGACAGGGAGGGACTGCGGGGGAGCAGCGAGGCAGCATCGCAGCCAAAGAAGGACAGCAGCACTTGTTCAAACAGCAACGCAACAGAGACACACTCGACACAGCTGACTGTGGTGTGAGGCAGCTGCAGGGGAGGAGGAAGAGGAAAGACAATCAGTTTTGATATCTGTGACGTTAATACACATCTTTACATTGTGTTGGTTCTCTCTTTTGCCTGTCGCAGCTCTACACGCTGCAATTTAGTGTTACATAATAAAAGCAATGGAATGTTAAGTGAACACCAAATATAAGTAAAATTATAGAGCTGCAACAATAAGTCACATTAAATGGCAACTATTTTGATAGCCGATCGATCATTTCGGTCATTTTTCATGCAGAAATGCCAAACATCCAGCTTTTTTGATGGACTTGATGGGGGGGTTGTCTTATATGATAAAAAACTGAATATCTTGAGGTTTGGTTGGTCAAAACAAGCATATTTTAACATCTTATACTCTTTTAAATAATCAAGAAATTGATAATGAAAACAGCTGCGGCCTTAGTTGGTTAGGAACTTTATATGCCATATTGTTTTGTCTATAACGACTCCCTGAGTGTAAAAGCTCAAAACGTAGGAAGGATCATTTACAATGTGGAAAGCTTTTCTCTTTATTTAATAAATACAAAATGTTGTACAGAAAGATAGCTAAGTTTTTCCTAACTCAGAAACCTTGTAATTCTATCCATACATGTTAAATCAAGAAAGGATATATAAGCCTACGCACACATTGAAACTGCACACACAAAGCTTTGTGCGTACTGAGAAATGATATATCCCTGAAATACATAACAATTTGCTGATGGAATCAAGCTGACATTCTGAACTCCTTGTATTTCAGTACAATTTTACATTTACAAGGACTAAGGAGCGCTTAGTCCTTGGAAATGTCTTTGAAGGGAGCTCTGTATGAATGATGTGCCAGTTTAAGCTTAAAGTAGTCAGTGAGAAAAGCTATTTTCTGCTAACCAGACACTGGCACAAACCTGATTCATGGTCTGCCCTGTAACAAACTTTTGTAGTCTGTCTGCAGTGTTTCAATAACCCCTAAACGAATACCATTCAGGGACACCAAACTGACAGCAAATGTCTCTCTCTCTCACCTCAAGTTCCTTCATCAGAACTTGCATCACATGACTCTTCCCTGAAGCTCGATGACCATAGATGAAGATCGAGGGATAGCTGTACTGCTGTGGCTGTAAGAACAAAATTCAGGACCTTTGCTGAGTATGATTATGACATTTCTTTATGATCTATAACAATCTAAACAAACAAGCTTTTGTTACATTACATTAATTCATTTAGCTGATGCTTTTATCCGAAGCGACTTACAATTGCTATTTATGTGAGAGGTTGCACGCTTCTGGAGCAACTAGGAACTAGGGGTTAAATGTCTTGCTCATGTCACAATTGTGGTTAGGTCACAGTGGGGTATCATCACCACCCCCCGTTACAGATGTTACCGTGTTGCTAACATCAACCTGGCTTTTATGATCATATTAAATCCAGCACTGTTGTAGTTGTTAAACTATAATGCTAACATCCTTGAATAAAGACAAACAGTTATTCAATTTCCTTGACAAATTGATTAGTTAAACATTAGTGAAACATTTCCATTAGGCTTTAACTGTTTATCTTGAGATGATTTCTAGTGTCTATTGTTAGGTTAGTGTCTAACCCAAAAATTAAACAGAATATTTATTTGTTAACTGAGACCCTTATCCAAAACGGACAGACATAACTGATTAACATTTTGAATACTTTAATTCAAAAGGAATTTTTGTTAAAAATAGGCCTGAATGTTTCAAAAAAGTAAACGCCACATTTATTTAGCAGCATTACATTGTGTATTACTTTATATTTTTTTTCTTCATCCTTTTTAAGGTGTATTTGAGTACCATTAAGAGAGAGGATGATGTTATAATGATTGATATGCAACCTCTGTAAATCCTTTTACATTTTAACACCTTAGTGAAGCCTTGCTTTTACTGAAACTTATTTTATTTTATTTGTATTATTCTACCCTGAGATTTTTTAAAATTAAATGATTGCTTGCCAGCTCTTCGTCCAAATAGTTTGTACACAATTTGATGAAATCCACTATGAGCTGTATGAAAGGTGCAATACAAAAAACTATTATTATTAATACTACTATTATAACGCTGTAAGTTACCCAGAGGTGGTTAAAAATGTGCTTTCTGGTCACCGGTAAGTTTACTGCCTAGGAGTGCAGAAGAAAAGAGCGCTACTAAGTATTGTATTTAAACTTTCTAGATTAACACAGATGACATACTTTTGATTCATGCAACTGAAAGCACCATGCTAACTGCAGTGCTGGCAGGTGAACCTTACTTAACTTAAATAGCCTACCTTTCCCATGAGCGACAGTAGCATCCCCGCCTGGACCTCTCTGCAGGGCAGTTGCTCTGCGACCCTCTGCAGCCTCTCCTCCTCATATCCTGGATGCTGTAACAGCGCTGTCATCTTCGTACTACCAAGCACAACACCGGGTATGTTACACCGCGAAGAGGTTAGTCACATGCGGCTACAAACAAGCAGGTTAAAGTTAGCTTAACGTTCAGTTACAGCACATTTAACGTTACAAGACTGGACTGGAGTGAAGCGACCTCCACATGCGAGCAAAGCCAGGAATACTGCAAGAAGCTATTTACTGTGAACACAACACGGTACTGTGGAAATATTCATACTAAGAAACAAAATGTTTAACAAACTTGAAATGCGGTGAAAATGTAAGTAAAAGTTGGAAACAAACATACAAGCTAGGGAACTCACAGGAGTTTCGCGCGCGCCTTCAGATTACGTCAAATGACGAGCCTCGGTATTATCCAATCACAAATCACACAAAGAATCATGGGTAATGCAGTTTTCCGCTCTAAAAACACGAATTTGAAGAAAAGGGAGCTCATTAATTAAAAGTCATATTCGCCTGTCGTATTTACATATTCCTTTTATATTTTTTCTACGTGTTAAGATGTTATTATCTTATTATTCCATGACAACCAGGCCTCTGCGAAGGAAGACAGTGTGAAAAGCCCCAAAAGATGCTGGATTGACTTTGTGATGGGATCTTTTTTACATGTTGTAGCCGATTTCTGTAGGCCTACATATCCGTTTGTTTGACCAAACTGCTAACCAGTATTCGGCTGTAACATAAAGTATGAATATTATAAATTATAATTAGGCTATGATACATTTTTAGACTACTTTTTGAGGTCAGAAAACTGTAGAATAGGCTATATCCTAGGTCTTAATAGATGTCTCAGGAATAGGTAGCCTATATTACATTTTGCAGGAAAAGCAACAATGTAGGCTTTTTTATTATTGTTAGCTATTATTGTGATTGAATTGGTGCATTTGTGTGCATTAAATCTCATTAAGCCCGTACTCCGCTCAGGGTAGCCTATTAGAGTGATTATTTCAGCATTCAATAGAGGACAATTAGCTATGTTGTTGTTTTTATAATATTGTGTCTGTTTAAGGTTTCGCGCGTGTTACTGGAATAATACGTCAGACTGGGATTAAGGGATGTGGGTTGGCCCTGTAATATCCAAGGCTGTCCTCCAACTCTGTTTCAATAGGATCTCAGCTGCGGTTGTTTGTTGGTCTGTCGGCGTCGAGCACAGACGGACTGTTTCAGCGAGATCTCACAGTGAATCACAGAGCCGAACCGGTTTGTCGGAATAACAGTCTCAGGCGTTAGACACGACTCAGGTAGGGGCATTTTTAATATAAATAAGAGGACAGATGTAGGATAAATCCGCGGGTTTCTGAATGGAGGATGTAGTCCCGAAGCTGTATTTTCCCGGAGCGCATGTTTCGTTTTCGCAGTGATGAATGAAAATCACAGCAGAACACAAGAATAAAACAAAATCCGGTATAACCATGGATACGAGAGGGCAGTGATGCTACACCTGTGACTGAATAAAGTCAGACAAAATAAATATAAATAGCCTATATAATAAAGTCTATTAATAAAACCCGAAAGCAGCTACAAGAATAAGTTCTCCAGCACGCTGTGATTACGGATCAGATGCGGCAGATGTTATTTTACTGAGGACAGGTTCATTGATCCTGAGGACCGAGCACACCCGCTCTTTCACACAGATCGGAGGATGGTCCCCGGGGCCCCCAGCACGACCACCACCATGCTCCCCGCCTCTGAGGCTGCCAAAATCTACCAGACCAATTACGTGCGCAACTCCCGCGCCATCGGCGTCCTGTGGGCCATCTTCACCATCCTCTTCGCCATAGTCAACGTGGTGTGCTTCATCCAGCCGTACTGGATCGGAGACGGCGTGGACACCCCGCAGGTGGGCTACTTCGGTCTGTTTCACTACTGCATCGGGAACGGGCTGTCCCGGGACTTGACCTGTCAGGGCAGCTTCACCGAGTTCAGCGCCATCCCCTCCGGTGCGTTCAAGGCTGCGTCTTTCTTCATCGGCATGTCCATGGTTCTGGTCCTCACCTGCATCGGCTGCTTCGCGCTCTTCTTCTTCTGCAGCACCGGCACCGTGTACAAGATCTGCGGCTGGATGCAGTTGGCTGCAGGTAGGGACTCTGCTGTCTGACTACAGGTGGGAGTTTATAAAACAGTTCAGTGGCTGTCAAAGTGTTGATCCAGGGGATCTAAAATAAGATTATGGGGTTCAAATATCATCATACAATTCCCTAGAAACAGATGTTAAAATACATACAGTCTGAACCTAAAAATCCAGATGTTCTGCTTTTTCAGGCCATAGACTCCAATAAGCTGTGTTGAGATTACTGTGAGCTCAAATGAGAAAGAGTTTAATTCCACAATCAAATCATTTACTGGAAATTATAATGACAGGTTTTACCGTCACCCCCCCCCCTCACACACACACACACACACACACACACACACACGCTCAAATTGTAAAACAGTGACCAGTCAAAATTACTTATAATGGCTTGTAGCCTAAACACTAAAGTTCCCCATGTGTTTTCAAGTCAAAGATTGTCCACAGACCCTCATTTCAGTAGACGTTGTCATTTTAAAACTCAGTTTTAAAGCATTTCTGTAAAGCCCTGATAAAACATTTATCATATGGAGTGCCTTGGGGGACCTCAGATTGATACAGTGAGAAATGCTTGTGTGCTCAAAGAATTAAATAATGAAAAGATAGAAGCATTTTATTTAGTTTGGGATGTTTTACTGAAACCTGCAGGTCAGAGCTGAACTTTTATCCATTCATTAGAACCAGGCAACAATGTATATGCATAATTTCCTCCTTCATTATGAACAAGCGTATAAATGAGGATATTCACATATGCATCATTTTATGTATGTTTTTTGGCCCAAAGCTTTAATATTCATATTTGCAATCCTTTTGATGCCACTTATTCCAAAGTACATCCAGAGTTTTGTCATATATCAGTCAAAAAAATTTAGTAGGCTAACTCTCGACTCAGTATAAAAGGTTAACAAACACTCAACTTGAGAAGTCCTCAGTGTTTGTAGTTTACATTGTACTTGCCTGCAGACTAGAAGCATAAATTGGAAGTATACTAATTAATCTCTTCCTCTTAAAGAGAACAGAAAGGGTCTCTGTAACATCTTCATACCCGCAATGCACATTAACTAAAAAGAAAACACATGTGAAGGAAATGAGAAAGGAAAATCAAAGGGACGTGCTACTTCTTTCTGCGTTTTTAATTATCTTTTGATAAATTTCCAGCATCATCTCTGAAGCAGAGCATCCTCTCTGCATGTGTATAGATCTTGATTCCTTTCCAAATTGATATTTTCAAGTAACTGGTGCAGCCACCTATTTCAGTACATGAGGTAAAATGTCAGTAAATGTCAACATTAACTACCCACCCAAGATAGATTGGATCTATATAACAAGGCTTCAGATTTTATTTTAGAAATTCTGAATGTCACAATAGTCTCGCAAGGGTTTATATTAAAATCACATTGAAAATATTTAACATAATCACACATAGTCACATAAATACAGAAGAGGATTAGGGTCACATGTGGATTTTTTTTAGTTCTGACTTTAAAGTCAGAATTCTGAGTTTAAGATAAGATGCCTTTAAAGTGCCTCAGTAACGGCAAGTTTTGAAGGCAGCATAAATGCTTTTACCCATAAACCGTAGCTTTTGAAAACTGGTCGAGATGGCAGATAAACAAGCCAAATATGTGCACAAATACATGTTTTTAAAAGTTTTTAGTAGTTTTCTCGCTTCAATTTTTTAAAAGTTAGACAGAACTAAACACTGAACTATCATATTAGCCCACAACTGTAACCAACCAACTTTGGTCAGTATGACTTCTGCTAGCCATTTGGCTTTTCAATAGCTAGTTAGCTGATGCTAAGACTACCTTCTCTCTTCTGACAGCCAGCAAGACGACATGCTGACGTCACTTGTTGCTGTAAGTGCTGCCCTAGAAGGCTTTACGAAACCAATGTTAACACAGATGCCTTCACTTGAAAGGGATGCCTTCTGAGGCAGCTGTCAATTACAGTATCGAGGCAGCAAGGCAACAGCCTTCCGTTTCAAACACAGCTTTCAACACACTATTGCACACATAGTGATTATTATAATTAATTATAATATACACATAATAATAATATAATAAACACATTTTCTGTTTGTATCTTTTGTATTGTGTAATGATTTTAACGTCTGTTCCTTATATTAACTTTATGTTGATCTCACACTGAAAACAGTTTGTCCTGAATGCTTCTTGGCCTTTTAAAATTTTAATTTTAAAAGGCTGTAATGCAATCTGTCCATAGAACTGCAATAACTTATATGACAATAAATTGCACTATGAGATATAACTTCTTATCTTTAGATAAGAAGCTCGCAATTCATCCAACCATGCCTGTTATTTTTATCTCCCTTTTAGAAAGGTCAGCAACGTGAGGTGTCTTTGTTCAGATAAATTTGTATTTTGATTTCCAGTAGTTTGACTCCTGTGACCTTTTCAATTTGATTATTTCCACATGTTACATAATACAGTGATTTCAATTTCCTCCACTTTCTTAATGTGCATATTGTTAGGCGGTGCTGTTTGTATTTAACACTAATTTGTTCTTTTCCACTTATTTGACAATCACTTTAAAAGAGTGATTGCACAAATAAAACATTGTCATCTTGTTTATACATTCTTCAAATCAAAACCTAGTGCCTACATTACCCAGAGTGCAACTGAAATCTGTTGCAGATTTGGGTGTGTTAGGCTAGTAGAGGCTAATGTAGCCTTGAACTTCTAGACTCAAGCAGGGATGAGGGGGTAAAATTGTTGGAGTTCCCCTCTAAAGTGTTTTGACATTGATGTGCCTGAATTTTCTTTATCTGCTATTGCTCACATTGTTGTGTGATCTGCAAACATTTGAATTAGTTAAAGCTCAGGAAAGATCATTTGTGTGAATGATAAACAATAATGGAAGAAGAAAACAGATATTATTGATTATGTTGTCTATTGTATCAGTTGGCATGTCATTCAAATGACCTTGATTTAACATTTACTGGTGAGAGAAGTGGACATCTTAACCTGCTGTGAAAAAGAATTAGCCGATTGTTATTAAGAGCAACTAAACAAGTATGTAAATGAAGGAGATGTAATATAAGCAAAAACAAGAAATTTTATTTCTGTGAGAAAATGAGACGCACCATCACACCAACATCTCCACAGAGAAGCATATGACAAATAATGACTGAAGATTTTGAGCATAATTTATGGGTCAGAATCTAAATATAAATCAAATTTGTGTGTATAAATAATCTCCCAGCATCATACTGTGCATCTTCAAAGATGCCTGCTGTAAAACACTGCTTGTATTCAAATGGGAATTAAATGTCATAACCAATATCAATCACATTTATAGAGAGTGCACTTCTGTTTTTGCATACAGAAACACACAGCGGCTAAATATCCATTCAGGGTGAACGTGTGTCCCAAACATCCGCTAACCACCAGTTTTAGCAATAAATAGAAACCACTAATTCCTCGTTGAACAAAGCGTTAATTAGATATAGAGGTTAGCAGAGTCATCGGCCAGCTGTTGGGCCTAATCTAAACACTATGTTCCCATCTTATGCAAAAAAAACTCACCCCCCCCCCTCAAAGTCGCTAAAGTATCCCGAGTGTCTCAAACCCTTGCAGCTGTGAGTTGGATTATCTTGGAGAGAAGGCACTACGATGAGCTCTATCACCATCCTAATGAGCGGCACAGCCTGCCAGTTTCAGTCTTTGCAGCTTTTTTTGTCACAGATCAAAGCTACTTCTTATTCCACCGAGTCCCTTTCCACAGTTTTTCCCACAATGTCAGGGGAGCAGATTTTCAAAAACCGTCACAGTTGATACAGTCATCCCGGGGGGGTTGGAAATGTTGTTAACAGTGCATAGCTGGAAAGTAACTGAGTACATTTACTTAAGTACTGTACTTTAGTACATTTTTTTGCTTTAGTATTTCCATTTTATGCAACTTTATATTTGTTCTCAAAGCCATTTTGGAGGAAAATATTTTATTTTTTCACTCCAACATTTATCTAACTGCAGATCCCACATAAAAACACATAGCTGCAATTAACGATTATTTTTCTAACAGTCTGTTTATTATTTTCTTAGTTTGGTTTTAAATAGTTAGAAAACAGTAAAAAAAATTCCAAAAGCCCAAGTTTACATGTTTAAATTGGTTTATTGTTCAAAACACAAAAATAGTTTGTTTGATATCATGTACCAAGACTCAGAAAACCAGCAAATCCTCACATTTAAGAAGCTGGAAGCAGAGAACCTTTAGCATTTCTGTTTGAAAAATGATTTACACTACAAATCAACTAATTGTTGCAGCTCTTCATGTCATAAGATTATAAAATACAATACCTTAAAAACAGTGTCTAGTTGGGGCTCCTCTCAATGTTTCAGTTAGAACAGTTCAAAGCCAAGAGAGATTTCTCCTCTAAATTTCTCAGATGGTTTCATTAAAGAGTACTCCACTAATCTAGCACTGCAATGCTGTAACTTTTTTGGACTTATGATGAACATCTGGGAGGAAAAAAAGATAAAAATCCATGTAGCAAAACCAGAGATATTAGCTTTTTTATTCTTCCTTGTCAAAATATGGTGCTGATATTACCCACAATGGAAATTGGCCACGATAGATAATTTTGCTTCAGAGGTCTGGAAAGCCCACTTGTGCTTCAAGTGACATCACTTGAGGCAGTTTAACACATTTCATTCTCCTTAATAAATCCATGATTTCATACAGCTCCCTCTGGAGCCACAAAAAAACTATATGTATAAAGTCAGGGGAGTTCCCCTTTAAATAATTGTTTAAGGCCCAAAGAGATAAAAATCAGTTGAATATTTCAGAACGATTAGAAGATTAGAAGATTAGAGAAAAGTCCAGAAAATAATACTTTTGTGTAGGGGTTTTTTCCCCCTACCCCATTAATCATCTCACAACCCGTCAGATTTATGTTGTGATCCTTTTGAGGGGTCTGACTCCTAGGTTAGGAACCAGTGGACTAAATAACTGAACAGTAGCCTATATTAAGTAGCTAATCTACAACAGTGAAATACATTGTTGTGTTAGTATTCACAACGCAATAATGTCATATTTGATAGTATATAAGCCACAGGGGCCATTATTTGCAAAAGAAGTGCTGTTGATACTTTAAGTATGTTTTGCTGCTAATAGTTCACAGTACTTGCAGCCTCGTTCAGTTTCTCATAAACTCTCTCCTCTGTCTCATTCCCTCAGAAATGTCACGTTGAGGCCGCTGTGAAATCTGCCATTAAAAGATTTCCAAGGCAACTTAAATAGCCAATATCGAGGTGCTTTCTCTCTCTAAGCAGTCTGAAATCCCACCGTGATTGTAAAAGAATCGACCCCGTCAGATGTCATTTCAGGTGGTATGGGGGCGTTTGTGATGTGCTATCAAAGACAGCGCATACAGCTCAGAGGCAGCCCTTTTCTCCATTGGTGGGATGTCCTGAATGTTTGATGAGCACTGCCTGATAGAGATCTTAGAAAAATTGAAGAATGATGATGATCGCTGTAATGATGTAGCTTCTTTGCAGAAGTGCAAAAACCCCAGTGTGGTCTGAAGGAACAAAGGCGCTTTTAACAGCTGGGAAAAAAATTCAGTCATTCAGTTTTTCCCTTTTATTTTTTGATACTAATGTTAACATTTTTGCATTTTAAAATGATTGTTTTATTTACTGCAGACGAGAGTTTACATTTTAGTTTTTGTGTTTTTGAAATAATTAATCAATATTTCTTCTATAGATTTTCTATCCCACTGATAAACATATGCTTATTGTTTATTCCTCTTAAAATCAGAATTTCTTTCCTTTTCCATGAAGTAATAAGATAATTGTTATTTGACTTGGCATAGCTTTAAAAATACCAAATTAATTAATTTAATCATCATTATAGGCCTGGAGGCTGAATAAAAAAAACTTTTATTTTTGACTACCATTTATGCCTGCAGAGTTAATTGTTTGTTTGAGTCATCAACACTGTAATACAAACAGGTGACAATTTAAAGGAAAAACCTGTAAAATGATGAGTGGTGGAACAAATGCAGATGCTCACATACAGAGAACAAGGGGTCACTGATTGATTCAAGATTTAATATTTTATTGCCATTTCAACATAGCTGATGGGAATTTGCTTTAGTGAGTTGACATAAAAAAAAACTCTCAGCACACCATAAAACAAGTGATAAAACAGCAGAATGAGCACAGTCAAAAAAGTATGTATAAAGGAATAATAAAATAATTTATTAAAAAAAACAATGATGTATATAATTGTATACATCATTACAATGTCTTATGGACAAGACCACAAAGACCTCTGGAAAGAACATGGCAGTCTTCTGGTACTTTTCATCTTTTAAAAAAAGGGAGAAAGTAAAAAAAAAAAAGTGGTAAGGTAGGTGGAGTCTTGAAGAACCTTGTGATCCTTTTCTGTAGCTGAACGGTGTAAATCTCAGCAGGGAATGGTAGCTGTGTGTACTGAGGCATTGCCACATTGAAGACAAGGCAATTGTAACATCCAAGTATTTTCAGTTCTCCACCTGCTGAACTATTTATAACCAAAGGTAGATGGCTTTCTGGAAATCCAACCATCTCTACTCTACTCTACACAGCAGTCCACCAAGGATGAAACCTCATTTTCATAAGCTGCTTCGTTAATGTGATATCATAGACAAACTTAAAAAACTTAACACAACATGAAAATTCTGAGAATCATATGTAATGGCCTTTGCAGTCACGGTATCTCAACTTAGTTGCTTCAGCATAAAAAAAACACCAAATAAGAGAATATCTTTTGGGAAAATTGTGTTTTATCCCTTCAATTGACTTCCAGAGATTTGTGAAGTCTATGCCAAGAAGCATTGAAACATTTTATTTACTAGTACTACTTACTAATACAAATTTTTTTATATATAAATCCATAATAAGTTATTTATTTGCCATTAAAAAATCCATTAGTTACCTTTTTAAAAGCATGCCTTACTAAAAAGTGTTACAGATGATGAAAACAAGATGAGGTGAGCATGCTCAGTGTGGAGCAGCAGGCGGAGAAGCTCTAACGTGAGGCTGCTCAATAACCTGGTTGGCCTCCAGCGGTCCATCTGGATCTCACACACACACACACAAAGATTGCAATGAACAGCTGCCCACTTTCTCTGGCTGTAAGTCCATAGAATCAGAGGTGGGTTACTCAAAGTGCTGTTGAAGTGTTTCCAACGCACGGCCCATTTCCTGGTTGTCTGACCAGCAGCTCCCTGTGCACTAAGAGCCATCCCTTGTGGTGCTCTCTGCCTACTAAGTGGTGTGGCAGTGGGAGCCAGAAATAAAAGGTCCATTTGGTAGCTGGGGGCTTATTGATCCAAAAGTTGCTTTTCAGTATATCAGGAAACCGGGTACAGCTGCCACTGCATGTAGTGTGGTTCAGTTAGGTGTTATTGTTAAGATGTGAGAGTGACAGAGAACACAAAAGCTCTGGTTGCCTTATGTTTGATGCATGATAACACAGTTGATAAAAGCATCTGACTGACTGATATTATTATATGAGTGCTAGGCATTGTGTAGTATTCAATTTTACACCTTTTCGGAGAGACGTCAAGTGGAACCGGGGACGTGCTGCTTATCACCGTCACATTGTGTCTTGGAAAGAAGTGAACGAAATGCACAGACACTATATCACTGTCTGCAGAGGAGAAGGATAGATAATGAGAACTGATCCAGGGAATGTTTGAAAGCTGAAATCTTCTTATTGACAAACTCCTTGTGTTGTTACACTCCATATAATAATCCAATTATAGCCATGTTTACTCCTTATCAGTCATCTTGTCTAATCTGAAATTAGAAATACACATTATACAAATTGCACATTGAATTCTATATACCTCCCTGACAACAAATGCATAAATTGAAAAAGAATTGAGTTAACTGCAATGCAACTTTTTATTTATCCATTCATTTGTTCGACGTGTATTTGGAGTCAAAAAGGACACGTTGAGGAACAGCTGTCTTTTACAAGGGTGCCAAGTTTACATGTCAAAAAATCAAATATATAAATCCATGGCAACTCCGTCTGCTGACAAATAAATGGTCAAAAACTCCAGAAGAGGCACTAAATGGACCTTAAGGTTTTCCAAGGTCAGTAATACATTTTGTATTTATTTTTTTTATAAGTGAATGTCAGGCCAAAAAATTCACTGAAATCACTGAATATAAATGCTATAAACGCTGTACTTGTCGCTATAAAAATAGACATTACATAAATAAATAAATAAAAAATGAGAATCTGCTGGCAATAATTAGCTGTTGATCAAAGCATCTCTAATTTTAAAAAAAGCCACATTAATGTGCAGCTCTGTGAACATTTGCAGTGTAGCTCAGATGTTCTGGAGCACAGCTAATGACATCAGCCCAGTCTTTATCCTCTCACACATTTAATGAAGGACCGGAAGAGTCTGAGAGGCTTTACAGTGATGTAACATGACCACACATGAGGATGAGACTCGGACATAAACACACCTACACACGCACACACAAAAGAAGCTATTAGCTGAAAAAAAATGAAAAAAGTCCTCTTTTGTTAAGATGAAACCCTCTGCCCTCTTTTCTTTTATGCCCTCTCTCCATTCAGTAAAGTGCTCATCTGGTCCCCCCCTGGCTGCCTGGTTTATAGGTGCTGCCTGGAAAGGAAAACATTTCTTTTATTATGCTCAGAAATGTCTCAGTGGATGGAAAAAAAAAACGCTACAGAAGCATAAACAAAAAGAGACATGGCGACACAGTTTAGATCGGCCAAATTAAAAGCCAGCCAAGTCAGCTGAAGCTCACAGATCTCAACTACAGACTAAGAGTCTAAGGATTAAGAAAGTGGATCACCTCCTTTAGCTGATGAGGTTTTTAAAGGGGCAGTAACCGATCTGTGACCTCTATCCGCCTCTGAAGTTGACTTGTAGAAACAGACATGCATGTCCTCAGTCTCATTTTCTCAACTTGCTGTTCATCAACACAGTCCTCAAATTTAGATTTGTTTGAAAGTCAATGTTTTTTACTGACACAAAATATATTGAGATTCATGAAATCAAGGGCACAAAACCACCCAAGAAAAGCTTAAAATGTTTCCTTTAAAGTCTACCCAGTTGATCAGCGATCTAATTGATAGAGCTGTCAGCCTGAGAATAAATTCAAACACAGTGTGGGCAAGACGATGTAAAGGTGTCACAAACGGCTAGGTGTTTTATGGGGTGTGTGGTCTGGTGGAGAGGTTATTGAACATTGTGTCCAAAATACTGAAATCAGACTTGGGGTTGTCATATCTTCCTGTCAGATGCTCACAAATCTGCGGTAGCCAGGGGAGGAATTTGACATTAATGTGCACTAACAATTTCATAGGTAACAGTGTAGTCAGTGCTGCAAGCTGCTGTAGCATTGTGCTTCCTCTAACAAGGGTTACAAGGTCTCTTAGTGCCGAGCTTGAGAAAATAATCACATAATCTTGGACTTTTTTATTGTTTATTTATATAGCACTTTTGCAGGGTGCTTTACAGATATGAAAAACAGATAAAGGCAATGAAATAAATAATGGGAAATGCACATAAAATGCATTATAAAATATTGTTAAAGACAATATAAACTCTAGAATCTACAACCATGCTTTGAGCTAAATACTAACTGCATTTTTTAGCTGGTGTAATGTTTACCATGTTTACCATCTTAGGTGTATTAAGTGTATTGTCATGTGCATGTCACATTTCCTAACTCGCATTTAAGATACAGGAAATTCAAACTTGTGAATTTGTAGTATTGACAGATGGCCTTTTTAATATGTGGTATTTACATTTACATTTATTCATTTAGCTGACGCTTTTATCCAAAGCGACATACAATTGCTAATTATGTCAGAGGTCGCATGCCTCTGGAGCAACTAGGGGTTAAGTGTCTTGCTCAAGGACACATTGGTAGATGTGTCACAGTGGGGGATTGAACCCAGGTCTCTCACACCAAAGGCAGCAGCTTATCCATTGTTCCATCACCACCCATATATATGCAGTTTGGTTAGGTTTAGGAAAATGTTGTGTTTTGGGTTGAAATAAGTACATTAGGTGACAACGATTGGATTACATGTGAGTTATTTGAAAGCCCAGGGCGTCTTATACTGACGTTGAATAGTACCTTGTGTGTCAGTACACACAAGGTACTTGACACCCTGGGATGAGACTGGGCTGCCCTATCATACCATTTTTTGGGGGGACGGGGGATCTTTAGGGGGAGATAGCAAGTTGAGATACCAGGCCAATTGTACATGCCACATAGAAGTGCTATACATTATCTGAAAGCTTGGGACCTGAAGATTAATTTGCCTTTTCTAATCTGTTATAAACATTCGGTCTTGATTAGGTGCCTTTTCAAATTTTTGCTTATGCATGCTTTACTGTGTCTTGTCATTTTGTTGCAGCAATTTTTTGGATTGATAACATTTGCTATGCAGATGGTGCAAAATGTAACCACATTTGACCCCTCAAAAACTGATGGAAATTGTCAGAGGACCCTCCAAAATATCACATTAAGACACTGGTCTCTATCTTTATATTGCGTGCAAAAAACTCCATGGGATTAGCATAAAGTTGGCATGTCTGTTGGGATATTCCACTGCAAAAGTGAAAACTTTGACATGTTGACCTGCTAAAGGAAAAGTCAGGGGATCAAAGACTTTAGGATTTATCATCTGGTTGCGATGAACTTCTGCATTCAATTTTTGGGTATTCCACCCAATAGTTGTTGAGATATTTCAGTCTGGACCAAAGTGGTAGACCGTCCGTCCCATTGTTAGACTGACATCCCTGGAGCCTTGGTGATGCAATAACAATGACAGAAATAATCTCAAGAACAAATCAAATGCATGATAAATATACAGTTATCATCAAGGTCACATTATTTTGAGCAATTCACTGCTTGTTGATGAATAACATGTCACCCTGAGATGATGATGAGTTTGTCTATACAAATTAGCGGACTTGTGATGGACAGATTGGTCTGCAGGAGCGGCTGGAGCTGGAGCCTATTCGCAGTAAAGCCAAAGTGGTGTGCCTGATTGAGGAATCGCAAAGTATTTAAAGCCTTAAGTGTGACTGACAGGTTTGATTCCAGAGTAGTTAGGACGTGGAATAAGTGGAGAGATGGAGATTATGTGAGACGGGGAGAAGTAGAAGAGTCTGTCAGGGCTGCTGACCAGGTGAAAATGACATACAGAGTCCCTGTTTTTCAAAAGGCACTGGGAGGGTAATTATACTTCACAAAATAGATACTTCTCTGCTAAATTGCAAAGAAATAAACAGCAGTAATAGGGGTGTTTATAGACATGGTGAAATTTACCTGCATAAGTAAATCGTAATGTAATGGCTCCAAAGCCACTGTGATTTAAGACATAGTGAAGATTTTTGACTGATCCTGATCTCAACAATGGATCAAATGACTGTGTGTATTGTAAAAAGTGTGGCTCTTAATAAGTAATTATCACCAAACAATGCAGTTGCCCTCAGCTTTCAGCTCATTGTTTTGGTTTTACGGGTTTACTCTTTACTCTTTCACTCTCACTGCTCTCATCAACCTCATTTCCAGCAGTTGTTTTCGACTGGCAGGTGAACACAGTGGAGCATTTAGTGGCTAAGGAGACATATTTTTGTCAGGAGTGATAGCGCTAAAAGGAAAGTGACTTACATTCATCAAGTGACCAGACACACAACGCTAAATGAATGCTAATGTAGCCCCATGTCTGCTGGATATGTAAATAAGCAACAGTTTAGCTATAATAGTTTTAAAAGTGTTTACATGTTGTTGTAACCAGAATAAATGATTTCAGCTTTAAACCATGAGATGTAGACTTCTAGATGCACATTTTCTAAACTTTTTTTAACTCATTTGTCCTACACATTTCATCCAAACTTCACCAAGTTTGTAGATTAAAAATTCTTATTATCCTGGGGAATATTTTTTTGACATGCTATAGTGTTACTACAATTGGCTGCCAAATTCTATTTGACATGAGCTGCCATACCTCTTGAATAAACTGTGCAAATGTAGGCAACATGAGCCTAATATTAATTTAAATGTAAGTTGGCGATACAGTAATTAGATAAATCTAAACAGTCAGTCTTGTAAAATTTGACACAGCTCAAAAAGACTTGCAAACACTATATTCAATGTGGACTCTGATTGCTTTTTGGTTGCTTAAAAAAAACTTTGATTTGATAGAAAATCTCACTTTAATTGCACAGTTCTGGACAATTGCTTCATGGGGACAAGCATCAGACAAGCCCTCACAGGCTCCATTACCTCATGATTAAACCAACTATGAGGGAGCTGGTTTAATGTTCATGTTGCTATGAGATTGCTGAGGGAAATTCTTCAGCAATGCTGTTATTAAAAACTGTCAGAGTTCAACCTCTAATTACACCCACAATTCGCTTGCACGAAGCAACACACTTCCTTAAGAGTGATGCGTCTCTCTAAGCCAACCTATTGCCTTGATTTCTGCAGTGTTTGCCAGAAGGAGGCTTTATACATGTTTCATGAGATCTGCCTTGTTCTCTTAGGTTTTGCTGAGGCCAGAGAAAGAAATTGTGCAGTGCTGGACGTCCGTTGGCATTTTCCAAAGCTGTGTTGCCCTTTAAATAGGTGGTATGATGATGGGAGAGTGTCCAGTTGCCAGATAGTGAGAGTGGTGAAGCTGATGGGGAGATAACAAGGTCTCTCCAGGAGTCCCTGCAGGATGTGGATGTGCCAAAGTTATAGGGTTTAATAACACTCCTAATCAGGTACTAGTTATGGAGCAGCGGGAGAGCTAACAGCAAGGGATTTGGAAGGAAATGAGAGTGCTGAATGGCATGAGGAGAGGAAGGCAAGTGATTGGCAACTCAGAGTTTGACATCCCCAGTGTGTTGTCGAACAGTGTGGAGCGACATCATCTGTGTATGAAAGACAAGAGATTTATTCATCCGAGTTCACGTGTGCCCAAGTGTGTTTCAGAGTGGCTGAGTGGGAGTATCCCTAATGCCAGCAGCAGCCATCGATGTTGTGTTATTTTCCCGTCCGCAAAAGAAAATGTTCCCAATCTGCTGTTGTATTATCCTATTGTATTATGAATCCCTGAGGGAGCGTCACTAAATAGCCTGCTCCCCACTGCACGAGGGGATCAGTGACAAATCCCCCAGCAGGGGAAAGTGATAATCTCAAGGAGCGTAAGCTTGTCCCAGAGGAGGACAAAATACTCAGCCTCTCTGTTTTTTCCTGCTGCCTTTTAAGTCTTATAGGGAGCTCCAGAATAGCACTAACTAACTTATCTTCAGAGTTGTGGATATCAGTCTTTTCTGCATATCAAAAGCTACCATCATGGTGGATTATATTGTCTCAGTTGTTAGAGAGTAGATTCATATTTATCCACATTGATTTAAAGAAACACATCCTCGAATTTACATAATCATGTATTGATATACACCCACTGTATCTGTTTCATTAGGATATTGTAAAATGTAATTTGAGAGGCTAAATTTAAATTTGTGTTTCTAAAAACTATTCATCTCACCATCCAGACACTTTTGGACAAACTCCACTCAATCAATCACAGCTGGACATGGTCCTGATTGAATCCTCATATTAAGTAATTAATCCTTCCAGTCAGATCAGTTTGCACAATATGAACGGGAAAGCCTCAATTATTCAGAGTCTTAACATTAGTGCTTTAAATATCTAACTTTTTCGGTACTATGATAATTAATTAGCTTAATGCAGCTCTGTATGTCATCTTCAAGTAAATCTCTGAGAACATTGAAAGCGAAATGTTTAAATCAAGCGGCACCCTTCAGGGCTGAAAAATGATGCCAATGCGGAAGTGTCAAAATCTCCAGTTCCTGAAATAGCCACTTCATGCTGGCTCTAAATGCGAGTCAGTTTCTCCAGTAAGAGAGGGGTTGGGCATGTTAAAATGCAACATTACAGCAGAAAAAAACATGTTTAAAATCTGGTACAAAAACTATTTTGGTCTCTATAGCTAATTTCCCCCGTCATGACAACTGTGCAGGGGAGAATTTCTATAAAACTCACTTGTTTAAATTATATTAAGCTGTAAAGTTTTTCATAAGGGCATAGCTGCTTTAAGTGACAGGTGGGTACTGTCACAGGTGGCTAGCCACAGCAAGCAGGCTTCATTCAGCCTGCATTTGGCCCGCCTCAGCTCCACCTCTGCTGCTTTAAACCATGAGACTCCACCTTTGCCCATTATAGTCACTCTTCAGAAACCTGGTTGACGTCACAGAGACTACATCCATTGTTTTATACAGTCAATGGTTTAAATATGTGTTTGTTTCAAAAATGCAGGTTGATGCCTGTTTGAAGTGTGTAGTGTTACTTATCAGTGTATATACAGTATATACACTGCTCAAAAAATAAAATAAAGGAACATTTAATCATCACAGAATAACATCTAGTCAGTTAAACTTCAGGGATATCAATCTTTCCAGTTAGAAAGCAAAAGTGAAACTATATTCACAAAATATCAAAATGGTTATTCTCTTCCTGATCCCTTAAAATAAATTAAAATTAGAAAACCGAATAATAATTATAAGATCAAAGAAGAGCAGATTTCAACTTGGTTCTTATCACAGACCATGTCTGTCAATTTTTTACAATATTGAAATATTTTAACAGATGTAGCATAAAATGGGTTTCACATGCTTTAGTACAGCAGCAGTACGTACAAATCCTACACAGGCCTTTCGACAAAGGTTCAGCTCTTCTGTTGGTAGAGATGTCATGTCAAGCACAGCACTGAAGTCTTCCACGCCTCATTAAGATTTGATTATCCCGTCTTCCCAGGGGTAATGTAATTAGTGTAACCAGGATCGTGGAGGAGGGGTGGAGTAGAAAGGCTGATTGCAGCCCTGCCCTGCTGCCCTGGCCTGTACCGCTCATCACTGCAAGCTTAGAGATTGACAGTTACGAGGAGTCGTTGGTTGTCGCCTTCACAGACGACCAACGACTCCTCATAACCTCAGACGACCGGAAACTTGTGCAGAAGTTTCAGAGCTAATAGCAGGACTGAGCTTTGAGGCTCGCCTTGCTGTGATGAGATGTGACAGGCTCAATGCGAGACACAAGACCCCGAACAAACGGCATGCCAAATCGACTGTCGAATGATTTTGTCTCGCTGTTATCTCCACTTGGGTCACTTCGATATGAATTATAAATGCAAACACTATTGCTTGTTTGTGAATAAATCATCCCACTCTTAGACATGAATGAAGGCCTCTGAGTGTGTCGCGTCTCTCCTGTGGTGGAGTTTTTCAGAAATGTAGTCACGTATCAGTCTTGCAAAGTAAATAGCCTCATTAAATCTGTAGTTGGCAGAAGTAACTACTCTGATTATCTGTGGCTCAAGAATGCAAATTAATCTGTAGCTTTTCTGAAATCACATACAGTAAAAGTATGAACATAAAAATCAAAAACAACAGCAATTTCCCTTTCTGCCGAACATCTCCAGCTCTCCCTTCTCCTCCTCAATCTGTTTGTATATCTGCTCGGTCCAGAGCAAGCTCCTCTCTCTCTGGCTTCATAATTACGAGATGAATCAAGTTTAATTCAACTTAATGAGGACCTGAGGGCAAAGTGAGAAAGAATAACTTCACACAATTAATCTCAGCCCAAGGGC
>JAPMOB010249575.1:0-48530 GCA_029875015.1 Lepomis gibbosus
CTCTCCACCAGTGTGTAACCAGGGTGCAAGATGTCTGGTCAGAGAAAATGTTCCCACATATCAAAAGGCTCCTGGGTTCTGAGTGGAAGCAGCCAAGAGAAGGAAAAGGTCAAGTTGAATACAGTGGGTGAGGATAGTGGGATGAGGGCAGAGCTGTGAAGAACGGTGATTAATACCAGCAGCAGAAAGGCGGCAGCGCTGAAAGGGCACTGAGAGCGGGAAATAATACTGCGCTGCTTTGTCCTTAATTTCCTCTTTGAAAAACCCATTCATTGCGCTTCTCTGTCAATCAGTGTTTTAGAATCAATTTGATATTTGGTAGATCTCTGATATTTTATTTTGCTGTTGCTCTGGTTACCATCACAGAAATTTAAACAAGTTGTGATGTTGCATTTTGATCAATGCAAATTGATAAAAAAGATATTTTTACTGATTAGCAAAATCAACAGCTATATCTTAGGTATACAACTGGCATTATTTTATATTTAACTTGTTTAAATTGTCTACAAAGTCCATGGAAAAGACCAAAACTATTGTGTATTAGGATTTCCCAACCCAGACTATTCTTTCATAGTGAAGACATTTTAAAAATGGTTCACAAATATATAGTTTAATTTTCCAAAAAGGCTTTGTAATTTACTTAAACAGCTGGGCACTGAAGTTTTCAGGAAACATTACTCAAACTGGTGTAAATATTTGATGGGGAATATTTTTAGCAGTGAATCAATACACATTTGCACATTACTGAGTATTTACAGAAGGATGCTCTGTGTTGGATAAACTCAAATCAAACTACAGTGACCATATTCATTCTAATCAAGGAACATGTCATGCAGTGCAATGGTGTAGCTCACTGATGTTTTAATCATTTTTGGACAACAGTGGAGCTCTGTAGCACAGAGGAAGAGGGTGGTGGATGGGGCAATGGATAACACACATGCCTTTGGTGTGAGAGACCCGGGTTTCCACTGCGACCCATCCACCAATGTGTCCCTGAGCAAGACACTTAACCCCTAGTTGCTCCACAGGTGTGCGACCTCTGACATGTGTATATATAGCAATTATAAGTCACTTTGGATGAAAGCATCAGCTAAATGAATAAATGTAAGAAGATGCTGTATTCATTTTTTTTAATGGGATTTACTTGCAGTAAGAAAGAAAAGAATATTTCCAGAATTAGCCTTCAATTTTGGTATTTATGGGGGAAAAAATCTAACCAATTCATTTGGTAGATCATAATAAGCATGTTCTCCTTTCTCCATTTCTTGAAAACAGTAACCCTTCTCCATAAAATGGCTCTCAAAATCCCTCTCAGCGTGGCAGCCATTTTCAGTCTTTCATTCAGATTCCTCGTGTCATTTCACTCCTTGTTCTCTACCTTCAGTCTTGTTTCCCCACACCACGTAGTACCCTAAAAAAAAATTAAAATTCAATCACAATAAGCAAATTTGCTCCCCCACAGGACATCATTGAGTGGCGCGCTGCAACAGTGCAAGGCACTCCAATCAATGGCCTTGTTCCCTCAACACAGGCCTGAAGCTCGTAATTTGCATGACATTGAACAAGTTACCATATAGTCTCTCTCTCTCTCTCTCTCTCTCCCTCTCTCTCTGTCCCTCTCTCTCTCTCTCTCTCTCATACACATGCACAAACACAATAGCATCTATATTATGATCATGCACTCAAGCAGCAGCCTCAGAGTCTAAAAAGTGAAGATGGTGGTGTACCTTAAACCTCAAATCTTTGTCATAGTTAGCAGGGGGCGACTCCACTAGTTGCAAAAAAAAGTCCAAATTACAAAATGGCTCTACTTCTCACCTAAATTATTCATATTTTTCCGTAACATGACATGCGCATTGACCAGGAGGGCAAAACAATAGCAGCTCATTCCGGTCTCCCTCGTAGAGACGCCCCAAAAGCCTTTCAGTTTTATTTGGATCACCTTGCAGCTCAAGAAATTGGAAAAACTATGAATTACCTCAGTAAACACTGTGCTAACATGTTTATGGTCTCAGATGCTAGTTTCAAGTCTTCTTTAAGACAACATGATGTCCATGTTGTACATGATGATCACATTTAGATGAAAATAGACAATATATTGTTTTTCATACCATTTTAGGGCGTGGCTACCTTGTGATTGCTACCAGGCGACCTAACAACTTCACTTAAAAATGTCTTTTTCAGCATTTGGTTGTCCTAAAAGAATCTCTAAGGAGTCTGCAGTTTATTTTTTCTGGTAAGTACATTTAATTATGAGCCTGTTTTTCGCTAGCATAAGTTAGTATCGCAATTAATGTCACCTTTAATGTGAATTACCGAGGGCCCTTTCTAACCAAGCTAGCTAGCTCCACTCTCTCAGGCAATTATGGTCACTTCTGGTTCCAAAAAAACCAAGATGGGGACTGCCAAAGTGACTGGCGGCTTCAAACACCAAAGTGCACATTCACTGGACACACCAAAGACAAGGATATTCCCACAGGAACGATGCAGGAACACATGGACTCACACACACATACAAAGACAGACTATACAATAAAAACAGAAGTGGGCTTTCGTTATGACATGTGAAGTTTCCACTGAACATTAATCCAACTTACTGCAGCCCTCGTGCTCTGGATCCTGTCTGCTGCTGCTGCTGCTGCTGGGCGGGTAACACACTTGGACTGGTGTTTGTGTGTTTTAATGTGTGTGTCTGTGGTGTGACTTTTGTCCAAATTGTCAGATTGTTTGAGAGCTGTGTAATTAACTGTTTGTTAAACCCATCCCTACAGCAAATGTCCAGTCATAGCTTAGTGACCATAACTTGGCACACGGGTCTGTCAAGCTTTGGTCTTTTCAACATAATAAAGTGGTGTGTGGAGCTTTAACGATTTGAGTTTGGTAGCCTTTCCAAAATCAAAAAGAGCATAAGTGTAAGTGTGTTTAAGTGTGTACAAACTGCTTTTTGATAGCATGCATTGCTAACTAGCCTACTAATGACTGTGGCAAGCTAGTGTTGCTTCCAATGAAAAGGGACACAATGTCGGTGTTTTGTGGGGTTAAGTGCAACACACACCTCTGGTGTAATGGTGTGTCATGGAGCATCATTTCATGTGGACCGGAGTTGATGTGTGTTTGCCGATGGGAAACAGGACAGTGGCATATCCTGATTCATTGACATGCGTCAACACACGATGACACACATCAAGATGCAGTCAGTGTGGGGGTTCGCATAAATAACAATGTGTGCTTTTGACGTCCATCGTATGCCACATGTGTATGTTGCCCTTTTCTTTTCTAAAAATAAACCATATTGAATGAAAATACTAAGAATGAAGCATCGATTTGCTTCTCCATAATTAGCTAGCGGGTTACAGCTGAGAGAGTCTGCCAGGGAAAGTTGTCGTTTCAGCTGGCAAAATGAACAAATGATAAGTTTGCCTTTGTCTACCTCTGTCTGAAATCAAAAGCCCATTGTTTCAAAAGTTACCATGAATTTCAAGTGGTAAGTCTGCCACTTCTATGATAGTAAGCTGTTTATGTGCCATGCTAGAAAGGAAAGCTTGACAGTCATAGCAACAGTAACTAAGGGAGGTGAGGTCTAGTAAACATTACAAATACACAACACATGCACACACACACTCCTGTCTCCCTCCTCTGTCTCGCAGGTGAAGGGCAGAGAAAGGGTTTGTGCATACGGCATCTAAGTAGCTCAATACACTATCGACTGGCTCTCTCTGGCAACCTACAGAATTCCTCCGCCTCCCCACAAGCCTGGCTGACTATCTATTCACCCTCCCTTCCCTCCTCCTTCCTTCCCTACCTCCCTTCCTCCCTCTCTCCCATCCCCCACTCCAGCAGCTCCAGGGAAGCAGTGACGTGGGAGCTCCCTGCTCTGAGAACACAGAGAGAAAGAGGCATGGAAAGAAAGCAGAGAGCGAGGGTGAGGAGAGAGAGAAAAGACAGAGCTGCCACTCCACAGAGACAGAGAGAAGGAAAAAAAGATAAAGATCCTCCCTCTCCCAGCACTCGTTGACAATGACACTGGGAGAGTCATTTCGAAGCAATGAGCCAGAAAACGCAGAGCCGCCGCTGCCATTCATCCTCCTAAGCACGACACTCAGTCACCGCCACGCCACAATCACATTCATCTCCGCGAGAAAAGCACTGGCTTATAAAAAAAATGTATTACAGAACGCTGGTATTATAAAAACAGCCCATTTGAATGCTCTGATTCATATTCATAAAGAATAATAGAAAAGTGGATTGGGATTGTGCGATAAGTTCATGCAGTGCGGCTCTCTCCTACTCGATTAATACTGACGTTGATTTAAAAGAATAATTTGTGGGAAAAAAATGAATAAAAACATAATAAATAACACATTGTGAGTATTTGATTGATGGTGCCCACCCTGCAAGACGCGCTTACAAGATACTAGACAACAAAAAACAGACACAAAATCATGAGCGTATTAAACATTATAAAAGGAGACATTTCAAAATATTCAACTTACATGACAGAGAGGTCCTATTCTGAAGAATACAAGGTGGTCTTCCATGCATATTAATAAAAAGTCAATGAATACACACAAAACAAAGGATGCTTTAATTGTAATTGTTGAAATATTAGACTCCTGAGGTTGCCTTACATAGTGAAACAATATAGAAATACAAAAAGAAACACATTATAAGTACAAGTAGTACAAGTTAGTTATACTCAAACCAATCATTCAATATGTTACATGTAAAATGAACCAAAAGTGGCTTTTTTTTTGGCAGTAAAATGTCACATCACTTATCGCACTCCAAGTAGGACATCTTGTAATTGCCTGAATTGAATATTCATGTCCCAGCTACCAGCCCTACTCCACTTTCCCTTCCTCTCCACAAATAATCAAAAATACCATTTCATTTCCCCCAATCAGCCCCGGGTCATGTGCTGACGATGAGATGGAAAACACAGCGTGTCGTTAAGCTGCCAGCTAATCAGCGTTGGCTAGTAATCCCCCCTCTTTCCATCATGTCTTCCAAACAGGCCCCTTCTCTACCTCCACCACCACTGCTGCTGTAGTCTCCCTGCGAGATGGATGGCACGGCCCTAATCACCCCCCGCAGTGCACTGTCAGCATGGCTGCAGGCCGCTCTTAACATTTACGCCACATGATCACACACGCACACACAATAAACACAAGCCAATAAGTGAGAAAATCTACTCTCACTCTTCTCTTTCTCTCTTTTTTCATCCTTCAGCTTCCAGCCCCCCCCCCCACCTCCCCTCCCACAGCCCTCCGCCCTGCCCAAGGCCCACCACACACCACCACTTCTCTCGCTGTCACCTTGGATGGATTCAGTGGGATGCGGCTATATCCTGAGGGCGGAGGGAGCTAGTCCTCCTCCTTCTCTTCCTCCACCTCCCCTCTCTGCTGTTATCTCCAGGCCGGGGTCTCATCAGCCTGCACAGTAGCTCTGGCTTCCAGCTGTCTCACCACCAGCTCCAGCAGGGGAGAAGGCTGCCAGAGGAGCTGGGAGGGAGGCCGCTCTTATATCAGCATCCTCTCATGTGGCCAGCTTCAAGGTTCCTCTCAGGCAAGCTTTCAGTCAAGTCTGCAGTGAGGCACACAAACACACACACACACAGTCGTTTGCATTCATTGGTGTCAGAAGTGCAGATTTTAGCTCAGTCTTCACCATTTTGCAGGATTTCATCATTCATGTCTGACAGAGTGTTCTTATTAATGTGGATAACTGGTCAAATGTAAGCGGTGTGATGTGACGCAGAGATTGTTCTAGTGCAGCTGCAATGGAAACATTTTCAGCATCTTTAAGAGAATAACAAGAACCTTCAGGTTTACGTGTCAGTCCCTCTGAGTCAAAGACCGGAGATCCTTCTCTACACGTGTATTTCTACATGTATTTATCAAAGCGCTAAAAGTGAGATTTTGAGCGTAAGCCATATCAAGTCAATATTTATTTATTTTGCCCAATACCACAAAGAACCAGGATGGCCAGACAATGGCTGTTGTGTGTACGGGACAGACAAACACATTTACAGTTTGGACAGTCATGACAACATTATAAATTAATTGTATGAAGAATGGATCAGGGAAAGGGCAATAACCCATTCTTGCCTGCGGTTAAAAGTTGTATAACGGCTTCTGTACCTCTGAATGAGCTCTGCAGTGTGAGAATGGATCCCACAAGCCCAGGTTCACTGCATGTCAAGTGTTTGTGGTAATTTGGTAAATTGGAAATTGGAATTTACCAACTTAACTACAATATCAACTGGGGTGCACCCTTCCTAATTTTGCAGCCCTGTCATACAGAGGACACCTGTGTCAAAGTCCTGTTTTAAGGACTTTATGATTTTAGTATGATGTTTGAGTATGATGGGGTAGGTGTGTGTGGAGGGAGAGAATGGTCTACTGCTGTCCACCCTGAGCCAGATTAACAGCAGCCATCCTGTTTAACCATCCTGGTTATTCTTGTTTTTACAATACCTGAATCCCTTCTTCTTCGGCTCCTTTTTGAATTACTGCTCTTGGCCAGCCAGCTCCTTTTAAGTGAGCTTGTTTTTGGAGCTCCTCTCCCTTTTGAGGAGGACTCCTTTTTGAAGGCCTCCTCTCTGGCGGCCAGCTGCTCTCTGAAACGCCTCCTCTCCACGCGTCCTCTTTCCGGTTCAAAGCTTTCATCTTCATGGCTCAGGAGGGCCTGGACCTGACGGTGGGCTTGTGTGTGGGCTTCTAACAGTTTTCCACCCTCTTTTACTTTCCACTGCACCTCCGAGGTGGCTCACCTGATTCTGCAGCCTGTCTTGCTGCTTTATGGCCTCTCTCCAACCTTCTCCAATTTCAACATGCTGTTGAAGTTTGTCAAATTTTTCAATCTAAATATTTTCGGCCCAAATAGCCTGGTCCCTGTGAGAGGGAAGATTTTGCTGAAGGTTGGATTCAGCACCAGTTGTTCGCTTTCTTACACTCCGGTAAAAGAAAAGTGTTGGCTCTTTTTCATTTACCTGGGTTAGTGACACTTAAAGGAAAATAATAATTTGTTTAGAATCTGGAGAGAAAATAGAGGCACAGCATATTATAATGTCATTTTCTGTCTAAAGCTCCAACAAATGGAATTCACCGTTTGTGTCTACACACTTGGAAAATGTAATTTATTTAGTCCTGACTTTACGTGATGCAAACTTGATCTTTAAAAAAAAAGAATTACAGTTAAAACTAGATTTGCAACCAAGCTCACCAGGGAAGAATGAAATAAAATACAAATCTGCAATGAAAAAATCTGACAAAACATTTAGATTGCATAAGCCGTCCTCCTTTTCTGACCCCCTCAATCAAATCAGTCCATCGTCTATTCCAGTGGCAAACATGAACTCAGATTTAAAGGACATAAGGATTTGAATGCAGATTTTAAAGCAGCTGTAAAGGCCGTTTTATGGCAATGTGTTTTAACGACAGGAGAAGGCATCAGTGTAAAAAGGCTGCCAGAACTTGCGGTCTTTAGTATTTTATAGGCTCTCATCCAGCACGACATTCAAATATTTTGAGGCTGCTGGGCTGTAAATCAATTGGCCGTCTGGCTATGACATGTTACAGCTCTGTTTTGCTTGGCACTTTTCTGTGTGACTTCCTCACATGCTTTTTATTTTCCCAGGATTTCTGCCAGCCAAATGAATCCCCTGCCTGTTCTACCTATGCACGCATGTCTCTCTGTGCGTGTCTGTATGGTGCATGTACATGTCTGCTCACCCTCTTGACCTGTTGACCTGACCATGTGTCCGCTCCTCTGTGAAGCCAGACTCCGCTCAGCTGCTGTCCCTGTCTCTCCTCCAGCCTTCCCCGCCAACACGTCCCCTACACCGCTCCCTGCCAGACACACAGTGATGCTGCTGCTTTCCATCGAGAACTACATCTCCCGTCAGGCATTTGGTGGAATAATAACTGGATTGTAAGCGTTGGTTTCTAGGTCAACCAGTTGTCGTCCACTTCTTGTTTTGTTTGCTGTGCCAGGAACAGATCTGGTAATGGAAACTGCAGCTGATTGGTTTCATAAACCAAACACTGAAGTCACAGGGTAGGAGAGTCACCGTTGAGCGCAAATAGTTTGAAAATTCATAGATATGATAAATTGTATCAGTTTGTGTGTGTGTGTGTGTGTGTGTGTGTGTGTGTGTGCATATTGTATGAGCTCAAGGCTTAACCCACGTCACTATCAACGCAAGATCCATTATGTTGATTTTTCTCCTGTGAGTCACAGAGCACAGCGGTCACCACTCAGACATAACTGCTACCTGCTTCTGACGTTCTCACACACACACGCACACACACACACACACACACACACACATCTTCATCAATTACACGTCTAGATAGGAGTCTGAGTCACAGTGATGTCAGGGCACATCTTTCCCCCTCTCTATCTAAATGCACAGGAGAGGCAAACAGCTTGTGTCGTGAGCAGGAGCTCTGTTGACGTAAGCAGGAGGTCTCTTTAGAAAGCTCGAGCAAAACCTCTCATGAGACTCATTTCACCCATGACTCATGTGCACCTATTACCTTCCACGTCAGTACATTCAGATAAAAATAAACTTCAATATCAGGACTGCGTCTTGAATGTCTAATTTCATGCTGCGTAGCCTTTGTGCACCTCAGAAACCTTTTGAATTACACTCAAAGGGGGAGATAATGAGCGTGACTTCATCCTGAAGAATTGACTCTGTCACCTCGGCAGGTTAAAAACATTTGTCACACGCCAACACGCGGTGGGAAATCTGGTTCTTTAGAGGCATCTCCGAAGATGACATTTTCCTTTTATGGCCGCTACAAAGACAAATCTCTGAACAAGTGAGATGTTAGAGGTGTGTGCTCAAGGAGCATAATCACTCAACAATCATGTCAAATTCAACAAACCTGTGTGTCTGGTTCGGAACAATACACATTTGTGTTACTTTTCAACAGAACATAAAGATCTAAGCCAAGTCTACCAATAAATATAAAATACTGACAAGTGATCAAAATTGTCTCATTGTCAGACATTTCACGTTTTGTGCCATCAATCCTTTTCACAAAATGAAGCGTCACATCAAATGCGGGAAGTCTCTTTAATGATGAAATCTGTCAGGCGCCGTGCTAAAAAGATTAAGAGGCTCGCCTTTTCTTTGCAATTTCAAGTATCTCTTTGTTTTATAACATTATTAATCCAGTTTCTCTCGCTTTGCTGCTGCCAAAACCGATAAAATACATCAGGAGCACAGGCTGAGCTGATGTTAATGGTGCATTAAAACCTGCCTGCAGTGTAGTGGTGATTCACTTGTTGGATTTCTTTGAAACAGTTGTTGTGAGTCCCAACTGTGAATAAGACGAACAGTGAAATGGAGTGATGACAGTATGAGCTGTTCAGCTGTGACCATCGACGAACCACAACTGAAACCTTTGCAAGCTTATAATACTTACTGCAGCACTAACCCCACTCAATTAATTTCAATTTTTCAGGAGCTGATCTAGAAACAGTCTCGTTCCCGGATGATATATCAGGCATTTTGAGTTTACATAGCAGGTTCTGAAAAGGTTTAATTAAACAAACATGGAGTATGCAGTCTTTTGGCTGCTGTTACAATATGAACATTCAGAAAATTTGAAAGTCTGGAGTATCCATTATCCTTTTACAACAGGTGTCTGTGGGCAGATGCTCGGGATACTTAAAAGAAACCTTTCAATTGATTAAATTATATGAAGGCTTTTTGCAATGAGAAAGCATTTTTCTTCACCGACAACAGGAGAAGTTGGCAGTGCCCACTTGATTGCAGTAAAAAATGTCATTTAGGGGATTATAATTGATCTTTGATAAAAGAGCATCATTTCATTTCGGATAAATTTAGGATAAATGCCACTTCAGTAAATTCAGTTCTTAATGAATCCTAACACTCTTCAGACACTTCATGCTTTAGACAAACTGAGTCTTCTCTCCAGTTCGTTCTTCTGAGGTTTGAACATTCTTGCTCATTTGGAACTACACGTCTACATTTTTTGTTTTCCTTATGAGCAAACAGGCTGTTATTAATCACATCCTTTCCACTGCACGATGTTTCATGGCACCTTGGTCTCCCCTCCTGTTTTCCTCTGCTGTCATTTGATCCGCACTCCGCCGCTGTGACGCAGAAGGAGCGTCATTGTTTCCTTCGTGGAAATGTCATCTTAATCAGATGTCCTCACAGGGAGAACAGTGGCGTCATCGGATCCATGGGATCCAGGGGTTTTTTTTGTCCATAAACACCAGCTCTCATGTTCTCCTGCTGCTGCTGCTCCCCCGTGTACACGCAGCCCTCCACCACTAACACTTGAGGATTCTCAGTTCCTCTTTGTGTCGTCTGAAACAATGTGCTTTTGTGTTTCTTTCCAGCACAACAGATTTACTTTAAATTATATCTTGTGTCAGTATGTGATTGATTTAACAAAACTGTCTCAAACACTCAATGAGGACATTTTTTAAGAAAGCAAGAAAAAAATCTCCAATTTGCTTTTGTCTTTCACTCCTTATAATCTTTTTTTGCTCCCTTCACAATGTCACTGTTAAAAATATTCAGAACCATTTTTCAGTTTACACTTTCTCCCTTAATGACATAAGGACTTGCATAGCAATCCTGTCCTTTGGATTAATACATTAATAGGGATGAGACACTGTCTTACAACTTGTGAGTGAAGTTTACATATTTAAGATGCCTCTGCAAACAGTTACGGAAGAGTTACAGGTGAAAAGGTATAGTACTAACATAACGATTTTATAACTCCCTAACTTTAATGGTTTTGATCAGAGTATTAAAGCAAGGGTCTAATGTAAAAGAGTTTACAGTTAAAATAATGATCTTTAAATTAAGCTCCTTTCTCTGTAATTCCCTGTGGATGTCACACGTGCAGCTGCTTTTACTGAAGGTGATCATCTTCTGCAGCTCCTATATGGCAGTAATTCAGTCAGTTTCACCAGCTCATCGTGCCAGTCTGTGTAAAAGACAATTTCCATGTGCATGCATTAATGAGTGAAGTCAGAAAGGAGTCCTCATATTTTCTCCTGACAAATTGGCAGCAACCTGACCGCACCTTAACTCCATATTCTTTGTGACGGACGACCTGAGGAGGAGATCAGGTTTAGATAAAGAGGAAGTTTACATCGGGATTGTTTACGCCAAAGACACCGGACCTGCTTGTTCGCTTCTCTGCGTCACGTTTTTGGTTCAAATCATTTCGCCGTACACGGTGCCTCATTTCACATCGAAATATCATTTATGGAGCCGTGCTTTGAACTGCAGGACAAACACCGGCTTCTTCGGAGCTGAAGATGTTTGTGCTGATTTTCGTGGAGCTCGTTCTTTAAATCTGTATGCATAAATGCACTGCGAGCGGGATTCTGTGTGCTGCTCAGGTGAAGTTTCTGTGCGCACGGTCACATTAATAACACGCGCACGTGCTGTATCACATTCCATACGCCCCAGGAGCACGTGCCATGTCCAAAAGCTTTTAGGCTACATTTAGATAAAACTGTCGCGTTAGCGTTCTGTATATCAACCTTTGGCATCATCAGCCATGGTTCCACAGCTTAGATATAATATATGAACAGCGTATCTAATCAATAGCCTACTGTTATCTGTTGGTGAAAGCGTCATGTTGGTGGGGTGAGGAGCGGACAGGTGACATTTGGACGGTCGCGTGATCGCCTGATAAAAGCTTCCCGACCAGTATTTGTTAAGAGTAGGCTAGTAGCCTACCATTCACCAACCCCTCAGCTTCTAAGTGAGGGCCGTGTTTCTTTCGCTCGTTGTTAATTCAGGAATGACGCAGCTGAATTAGCGGACTATGTGCTTGGCGCTGCGCTCTTGTGCGCGCGCCTGAGCTGCTTCTGCGCGCGAGCCCCGCCGCGGAGAACAAACCAGTGAGGAATAATGGATGTTTTGACAGTCAGTGTGATTATGAAATGGAGCTTGAAACAAATAAACAAGTGTGAATGTGCTGTGGTCGTTCATTACATGTGATGTTCTACCGCCGATTTGCACTCATTGCCTTATAAGGAAAGACAGTCGTGCCTGTCTGCAATAGGCCGAGCGCGGCAGCCAGCGGGAACCCTGCACTTTAACCCTTTCACTGCTGAATTTTATTTGGTCCAACCGTATGAAACAATGCAAAGAGGGATTCAAATACAATTTAACGTTTTTTATTTAAAAGCAATACATCGAAAATGTACCTGTGCTGTCGCTATAAGTGAAATGAATAACATTTAACAACTAGATGTAAGTCTGTGGCAGTAAACAACAGGATAGGCTATGTGATTTTTAACCCTCTCTTTGTCCCACTGTATCAGCGTTTTTTAACTAAGGTGCCATTTCCTTGCGAAACTTTAGGTTTGGTGCCAGTGGTTTGTGTGCCCCTTCAACGTCAGGCCTAAACTGGTTCATACCGTGAGTAATGTCTGCACGCGCCCCGTGCCAAATGATAACGGGACCGGCTGGTGCCTGTCCTGTCGGGGCTCCGCGGAAATAAACCCTGCTGGAGTTAAAGCCGGTGGGGTTAGAGGATGCTGACCCACATCGGCTGCCACGCAACCAGAGGCTGTCTTTTAACACCGCGAAAATCCACCAGAAAATCCCCGCGATACGGTGCCATCTGAGATGTCATCTCTTTGTGTGACCTTGACTCGGAAGGGATATGGAAATCCATTCAATGTAGGCTAGTTAATGCGCGTATCAGCGGCCCGCAATTTAACTAAACACAGGCAATGATTCATGTCACATAATCATCCTTACAGAGGCGTCTCTGTCCGGTACTATAGAAGCAGCTGGTGGGAAATTGTTTCCCCATTTCACCAGGATTCCCCGTATTAGACGAGGCCTTATTATGGTGGCGGCGATACATCAGTTTCCCGCAGGCTCTGGCCTTGACGTTGGTTGGGCCTATGGAGGGTTTTCAGGTGGGAGGATTCGTTTTGTAATGTTGCTAGTGTTATAATTACAGATAAACCCAACAATATAATGCACCCCAGCTCATTATTACATGTTGGATAGCTCTGTAGGTTGTAGGCTATAGGCCTACTGACGACGCAGTTAGAAACATATCCCGAAAGAACCCAGCCTGTATGTGCTGTGACTGCGAATGCAGCCTTGCCAGGCGGCGACATTGAAGTTGGTGAGCACCACATTCAGACCATCACGGTTTAGGATAACACACTCTTTTCTTTCATAGCACCCTCCTGCAGTTAGATCTCTCTTCACATGCAGCGACACAGGAGGGAGACATGTTGAGTTCAGTGTCTCATCTCGGCCCGTACATTGGACAACCGCAGGCACACGTTCAGTTTTAGCACCGCCTATGTACGTGCATTTGGTTGGACATTCGAAAATTAGAACGTGATGTATATCATTGTCTGTGTGCGCATTCATGTGCCGCGGAAGTTGATGTAGGGGTTCTTCCTAATCAAACACAACAGCACCTGACTTCACACATTGACACACCTCAGCCTGAGCAAACAACTTCACATCCTCCCATGGCACAGGTCTGGACGCACTGACTGTTAGAGGAAATACAGCCTGTAACAATTGTATTTTATTATAGTTTTGTGCTACAACAGCATATCAAAGAAGAAGTGTGTGCACAGTGTGCGTTAGCTGATTGATGCCTTACTAAGCCATGAACACGCACAACTGTCTCTTTTATGAAGATACTTGCTAAAGGTTAAATTAGGAATAAAAGTAGGCTACATAGAAACACCAACAATAATATAATTGACTCATGTGGGCTAAACCCGTTGTTGCTATGGTTTCCATATCCCTCACAAAATATCACACCCTAGTGGATCGTTCTTCATAGAAAAATCAGACTTTTCCTACACCTCAACTATTGGTAGCTTTGTTACCGAAAAAGTGTAATCACCGAAGTCGTGATTACACTTTTTCCGACAGCACTTTAAAGCAACACGGGAACAACCCCCGCCCCTTTTACCGCCCCTCCTCTGACGTCACGCTAACGGCTATTTGCATGAAGTGTTTTCTGGCTGCAGCTTCAACTCGCCTGCAGAACGGGTCTCTCCGAGGGGGGAAAGCGAGGGAAGAGACGAAGTGATAATACGAAGAGGAGGGGGGCTCTTGTGTTTCACATCAGCGCAGCAGCAGGAAAAAAAACGTCACGAAAGAGAGGATAAGGTGTCAGATCCCAAAAGCAGAGGGGGAAAAAAAACAGAAGAACCGCTTCTCTTGTGTCGGAAAATGGAGCTACCCGCCGCGGGAGAGCACGTCTTTGCGGTGGAGAGCATCGAGAAGAAGCGCAGCAGGAAGGTTTGTTACAAGAGCACTGAAGGGCATTTTTACACACATGCACATGGAAACGAGGATCATTTTCTTTGGTTTTCCTTCACCTTCTTACAGACGACATGTTTTTTATTTATTGAATCATTTCTAAGATGACGGTGCAATGCAGAGTGCATTTTGCTGCGTAAAGTAACGTAACGCAGATTATCCCGTTTCTCTCCATTCACAGGGGAGGTTTGAGTATCTGGTCAAGTGGCGAGGATGGTCTCCAAAGTAAGTCCCATTTTAAAGCCTAACCCTGATACTCATAATAATAACGCCAAATTTAAAAAAAAAAAAAAAAGTGTGTGTGTGTGTGTGTACGAATGTGGCATCCGTGCGAGCGTGGGCGCGCAAATGGGCGGTTGCGCGTTCTTGCTTTGGACGCTCGACGCGTTGGCCTCAATGATGGATGTGGTTTTACAATGTATGTAGTCCCCAGTGTGCCAATTAAAGGAAGACATGGCTATATTTGAACCCTATGTTTAAGAAATGCCTATATATCTACAGTTGATTGGAGGCTGGGCCAGTGTATCCCCTCCACCCACCCCCCACTGCCGTGCGTAAAAGTTACTCATGATTTATTACACGTGCATCCACAGGGAGTGCAAGTGTCTCAGCATGATGTTTACACATGTACATGCCTACAAGTATGAGCTATGGGGGGATTTCTAAGTCAAGGATTGGGTTAGGGTCTGTTGAGGCTTTTTGGGGGCAGAAATGACCTTTTGTCCTCAGCTAGTGCCTGTTAAGGTCTGCTACTGTTTGACAGGCCAGTGTGTCCTCACTTCTCACTGTCTCCTCTCTGAATAGATACAACACGTGGGAACCAGAGGAAAACATCTTGGACCCAAGACTGCTTGATGCTTTCCAAGCCAGGTAAGTTCAGAGTTGGATAAACAATCCACAGTATAAATCACACAGTAACACAAACCGGTTTAAATCTGCAGATTTCTACATTTTGAATCGCCTGTCACTCACCGGCATGTTTAAAGTAGGAGCTCTCTGTGTGTTTGTAGTCATGAACTATGCTGCCTGGTCACACCATCTGGATAATACCATGTTGATGATAAACTATCCACACAATGTGTGGATTAAATGTGCAGGGCCTTGGGGTTTGGAATAGGCTTAACACTGGTGACATCAGAGATCAGGTTAGGGTTAAACTCAGGCCAAGGTTTCCAAAGTAAACTGTGACACTTCGTTGCATCTACTTTTTGTCACCTGATAGTCAGCGTCAGGTTATCATGCTAAAGTGCTACTTGCTGTCCCACCACCCAGTCACCAGATGCACCTGTGTCATCTTCCAAGGGAAATGGCAGCCATTTGTGTAAACCAATAAAGCAGTTATTGTTCATTATGCAAATGCTAAACTTAATAAAACTAAAGTTCTGTTTGGATAATTTCTAATTTTGAATTTCTAAATTTTAAAAAAATTGGTAATTTTTTCAGACTTTACTCATGTGCACCTTTATTTATTTAAGTAGATCCAAACTTTAGACCCCCTGCAGAAATGTTTGACACATAAGATATACTTTGAATAATAATTTTCACAAAAAAGGTTTAATTAAAATTAAAATAGCTTCTACTTCTTCTCCTTGCTTGAAAAATCCAAAATGAATATGCAAATTTTGTTAATTTTTTTAAAAAGTGAAATTGTGAGTCAGGCTGTCTCTTACTTAAGTGAAAAGTCATTTGTCAGTGAATGTATGCTGGATGTTTTAGGTTTCCAAAACTGGATTGGCTTTTAAACCATTTGTAATATCACAAAATTGTGTTCATATGTCCACGTGTTAGTCAGACATGAGTGAGCGCAGAGAATCTTTCTCCCCTCCAGGAGGTGAATGAAAACAGAGTGTCAAACTCTGCAGACACATCATTCTGCAATGTGTGAAGGTCAAACATCCAACTGAAGTATCGATATGCAAATCACATTTTCTATGGGAGGGGGACTTTAAATTATGGTGCACATCTTTTCTAAATCTGCTTTAAATGTGGAAAGGCAAGAGGAAATGAAGATTAAAGTGAACATGGAACTAAATAGTAGCTGAGTAAATGTTACAAATCAGAGGTGCATGTACATCTCAAAATTTAACCAGAGTAACTTCCTCATGCTCTCTATATTAGTAAAGTACCCTGTGTATAGTTTACAAAGTGGGCTACCATGGTGAAATGGTAGCAATTAGCTGTTTGGCTAATTGCTAAATAGTCTGTTGAGTGACTGACCAGATAGCTCCACGCGAATGACAGAGTGATTGAATATCTTAAATGCACGGCGTGTTAAACTGTCACTGGCTTTTCTCCTAGTCTCCCTCAGGTTTTGCTTACAACAACCTTTCAGGTGCAGGTCAACACATAAAAGCAAAACATCGACATCACTCTGTGTCTGCTTTTGCAATTACCTCTCTCCCTCTAAAGAGGAGAGATTTTATTGAAACTAATTGCGTGTCTCTCCGGGGAGCCAAATCGTCTGAATGCCAGGCTATGAAAATACACTGAGTCGTCATTGTAATTAGATGTGAGGGAGGAGGGTGGGGGAGGGGACTGACATCACTTCTGTCTGCGGTATTGAGTTACTGCCTTGGAGAGACTTGCATGGAGACTGAGGAAAGCTAAGGAAAGTCAGAGAACGGCTGGCCTTTATCTTCTACTGTGGAGACACACACTGCATGTGATAATGACTGTTTAGCTTTTAGTCGCAGTTAAGTGCGGTGAGGAATTAACCTAAAGAAAGGTTGGGATACTGTCAAAAGGTAAATACTGTACATAATACAATTTGCATCAGGAAGTGTAACTCCAACCTGAAACTGATTCAGTGTTGTCTGATTGAGCCTTAGGAAGACACACGTTGTGTTGCCATGCAACGACGACTCATCTCTGTGAGATTGTTTCACTGATTGGCTGCTGTTTTCTCCTCCCTCAGGGAACGTCAAGAGCAGCTGATGGGATATCGCAAGAGAGGACCCAAGCCCAAGCACCTTCTGGTTCAGGTGAGAGAAAATGATATCTGATATTTCTCTTGATTATCAATTATGCAAATGATGAAGCACAGACGCTTATGAGTCCATTTCAAGTTCAATTCCCCCTCAAATCCCATGAAGAAATATAGAAAAATTATGAGATGCAGATTTAAAGGGACATTCCCGGGATTTAATATTGCACTTAAAAATAATAGTCAAAACTAAATCAGTAAAAGGCTTTGAGTCTCTAGACGGGGTCAAGCTCTGGAGATGCAGTATCCTATATTTCCATAATGCAGCTCAAAAGTATTATTTAAGCAATTCTCAGGCTTCAACAGCAGACTTACAACTAATGTCTGTGTTCGGAGCACTTGCGCATTGAAAATTGAAATATTTATTACAAAACAATAAATACGTGAGGAGCCATTATCTCCATTCAATTTTATAGGGACCAGTTCCCTGACCTAACAGTTGTAGCTAAATGACTGTGATTCGTACATTTAGCGCATCAATCACCGGTCTAAAAGGCCAGGGGAACCCCTCAAAGGAGTGTTTTTGTTGCTCTCAGGAGGGTGTTGGTGGTAACACATGGGATAAAGTCAATGACGGGACACAAAGCAGCCAGTGACATTCCTCCGAGCTGAGGTCACAGCCACAGGAGACACTTTGAAATGTCACTCTGGCCATGCCGGTGGCTGAAAGGGCTGCACAGAAACTGTAGGAGGGCTATGTGAACATGGTTGAAGGCCCCTGAAATAAACAGTGTGCTCGTTTGGGGCCTCAGAAGAGCCCCTTCACACATTCCAAGCACAGTTTCTTTGGTGCAACTCATGGGCCCCAATGAATCATGGCTTTTTGTTGTAGTCTGACACAGACACATGTATAGATACTGTAGGCAGTTTAACTATTAATCAAATGCCCTACAGAGAGGGAAGCCCTTAAACACTTGCGGAAAAAGCACCAGACATTCCCTAATTCTTCATGTAATACGGGCGGAGATATATGTTATCGAGCCTTTTTTATAACACAAACTACTGTCTGGTCTCACAGGTTCCTTCTTTCGCACGGAGATCCAGTATTCTAGCTGACCTTCAAGAGGCATCCCTGGACGAGGACAGCTGTCAGAAGACCAGCCCCATCCAGATGCTCCGTCCCCAGAGCCAGCAGTACCAGCTGAACAGCAAGAAGCACCACCCTTACCAGCCGCTGTGCATGGAGCGCGAGGGTGAGCAGCAGGCCAACGGCAAGAAGTTCTACTATCAGCTCAACAGCAAGAGGCACCACCACTACCAGCCGGACCTCAAGGGGCACGAGCCCATATTTGCCAGACCCAGAGAGTTAAATGCTCCAGAGCTGGCTAACAAGGGGTACAACCTTCCCCCTGTCCTGCAGCAAAAATGGGTCCGGGACAAGGACTCCGGCTGCCTGACCAAAGTCAAGGATATCACCATGGAGCTAAAGAAGCTTCCAGCAGACCTCAATGGCCACAAAGAGCCAGAGAAGGTAAAACCTAAAGAGGATGCTTTACCGCAGTCTAATGGTGGCAGCAACAGCAAGCTAAAGATTGTGAAGAACAAAAACAAGAACGGGCGGATTGTTATTGTCATGAGCAAGTACATGGAAAATGGAATGCAAGCGGCTAAGATTAAAAATGGTGACTCTGAAACTGCTGAGAAGCCGCAAGGACTGGACCACGGCACAGAGAACCACCTTGAGAAGATGAAACTCGTCAAGAAGCTCGGCCTCATGAACGGATTTGCAAAAACCCCCAAAGACAAACCGACTGTCCCCAGTTCTGGATTTAACAGAGATTGCCCCAAAGAAAAGGAACAGTCCCCTAAAATGAAGCCAACTGTGACGGAACAGGATAAACATGTCGAGGTCAAGGTTCAGGGGCAGCTTCCAGCGGATCAGCCTTTACAATTGACAACCAAGCCTAATCTGCTCCCCCTGCCTTTGGATAGGGGAGTTCCCTCCCCACTGGACAAAAGGGGAAGCCAAGGTGGTTTTCAAGGACTAAAGCGCCACTTCTCTGATACAGACAGTGAGGAGCACGGAAGTAGTAAGAGGTTTTTGAGCTCCAGGAGTTTGAGCGCTCCTAACACAGCACCTTCACCCACCCAAAACATCAGCATCGACCAAAACGGACACCACAGTCTCATTGGACTGCAGGACTGTGGCTATGCAGACCAAGAGGAACCTATTGACTTGAGCATTGTCAAGTTCAGGCCTAAAGCTACCCAGGCTGAAGCACATGCACAAGCTGAAACTGTAACACAAGCTGAAACACACACACGAGATGACGCAGACACACAAGCCAAAACACAAACAGACGTACAGACAGAAACTCGGCCCCAGATTGAAACACAAAAAACATCAGAGGAGGAGAAAGTCGACTCATTGTCTGTTTCTAACCAGGAAAAGGGAAAGGGGGAGACATTCCCCCCCAGCCAGCCTTTCCTTGGGAATATAGTGATCACAGACATTACTACAAACTGCCTCACAGTCACGTTTAAGGAATACATAACTGTGTAACTGAACTGTGTACCTGTATAAATGTACATTATATATATTTGTATTTTCAGATTCTTGAATGTACAAATCGACCCTTGGTGTTGTTTTCATTTGCATAGTTCAGATTAAACAAAAGATCCTTTATTGCGTTATTTGCATATTTCTTCTTATAAGCCCTACCTGTTGTTATTTCTGGAGATTTTATCACATGCAGAATCAAATTTCAGCTATTTCAAACTTTTAAAAAGCCACATTTTATCAAAGAAATGTCAGAATTTTAATTGAAGATGCACTTAATTCTTGTAAATACTCTTCACTTTTCTATGGATGGAATTTGATTATACACCCGACTGTCTGCATCTCAGATGATGTTTCACAAATGAAAGCTAGATGGAGAAATTTGTAAGGAAGTAAAATTATATTGAAACATGGTAAATTACACTGTGTGTGTGCGCGCCGCGTGTGTGTGTGTGTGTGTGTGTGTGTGTGTGTATAAACAGATGGACAGATTTAAACAAGGATGCATGCTGCTTGGACAGATTATGCCATTAGGCATGCTCAAACAAGCAGATAATAATAAGAAGAAAAATAAAGCGCCTTTCTTTCAATAAATGTGATTTGCATTGTTGATGGGGACACTGGGATGGTTCTATAATGAAAGATTATTAACAGTTAATGTTTGATATATGCTTTCATTTGGTTTCTGTTCAAAGTTAAACTGTTTTGGAGTCGGGTATCTGGAGACCTGATACTGAGCACAAGTCACTTCCATTAAGACAGTGGACACACAACCCTGTGACTGTATTCAGTTGATGTTTTGCAGCAGTTCAGTGACTAAGTGGCTTTTGTCATTTGAATTAAATCAGTCACAAATCTGTGTTTAACACTGCCAGTTGAGCCGTGTATTCCAATAGATTAGTACCACCAGCTGGGTGCTCCATGATTCCGTTTTTTCATGTTTCATTTCTCTGGCACCCTGACATAGACTACACTGTTACGTATGGGATTGAATGGGCTTGTTTTGGTGTCATATTTTGAGGAACTTTTGCAGCAAAGCGTGATTAAAAGTATGTAAAAGCACACATTCTTGTCATAATCAGATCTGTTACCTTGTGTCATATCTAACCCTTTTTTTTTTAAAATCCCTTCCAGCACTCTGTGATGTGAGGTGCATTGAACTGCTCTGTGAGAACATTAATCAGATGCACTTTTGATGTTTTGTGTGCAGACTAAAAAATGAAGGCTTCCAATGGTACATTTTGCAATAATAAAATTGTTTGCAAGTGGTGTATGGACTTGTGTGCAATAGCCTACCTTTGTTTTTATACTTATGTATGTAAATTAGCCTACAGAATCCTATAGCCTACCCGAAACTCCATGGCTGGTATCCTAAATCACATGTGACCTGACTTCCCACGGAAAAGCAAAGATTTTACCCAGAAATAGCCAGCAGCTATAATGCTCTTAAACGGCTAACCTTATACCTCAGACTTCTAAATCTGTCCAAGGCTCTATTCCTGGCTGTGTGCGTGCGTGTGCGTGTTTGTAAACTGCGGGCCGTGAGGATTATTACAGAGCCTTTGAGTTTATTTTCAGATGGGGCTGTCCGGACCAACTATTTGCCTTGTATGCATGCTGTAGTTACAGGTCAGGCCTAGTTTACTGCCACATATATGGAAAGAAACGCCTTTTCGTTCATATTAAACATTCACAACGATAGGCGGTTTAATTCTGGCCTAAATAAACAAATGATAGCGTGTTAAAACGAACCTTACAGGTCTGTGGTATTTGAAATGTAAGCACTAATAGGCTATGCCAAAGACATGCTTTAAAGATCGCCATTTGATTTGTGACTTGATGACTAGTTCATTTGCCTGCTGTTCACAAATCTATCCACTGTGAGCCGGGGATTGCTTTGTGCTTGAACCAAAACTTCCATGCGTCTTTGAACTTGGGACGATTAGTCGTTTAAAGCTCATAATTTTGAGCGGAGCGGCTGTTCGTGTCAGATGTTTCTTGAATAAATCCTCCTGACATGCTGAGAGAGACACAGCAGGGGAGGGGGGCTGCTGATATCAGTGTTTGACCTACAGGTTCAGCTAAAATGACATTACGCAGGCTTTTATTTCCCCGGTCTCCTATTTCTCACATTCATATAAGGCAGCCAGCCGCTGTTCCTCTGGATAACTGGAGGGCGCTTAAAAGGAAAGATGTGCAGGGGAGCTCCGTCCTCTCCTGCTTCATAAACCTCTCGAGTAACTGCTCCCGTCTGCTGTCACTTGAGCGTATAACCCCTGCTTGTTGTCTCTGTATGGCCGAGTGATTGATATCCGCCTTTCCCCACGCTTTAAACGCATGACTTGTCTTGAGACGCTGTGTATTTCGACGACCGACATGATAGAGACGGCAGCTCCCGACCATTTCCTCGGCTGCCGCCCGCCAATAAAAGCTGCTTTCTGTGCGCGTTAATGTGAGCAGCGGCAGAGAAAATGGCTGTGCTCTCTCTCTCCACACCATCCACTTTCTTTTCTAGCGCGTCTGTGTCTGAAACGCCTCGCAGCTGCTGCGGCCGACAAATAATTGCAACAATGTTTTCAGCAAAAGAAGCTACAGCAGGAAATACCCCGCAGGATCTGAAACGACATTCTTTCCTGTAAATATCGCTTGTAAATATGGCTTGTTTGCTTGTAGGCCCGTGTAGGCAAATAAACTGCTAAACTGCCATCCTGTTGGCCATGTTCCCCGATAAATAGAACAAGAAGTGTATAAAATGGTGTAAAAACACGAGCCACCCTCTTTTCCTCTTCCTCTTATCTGACAGCTCATGCGGAATTTGTGCACGCATGGCTGCGTGAGGCCTCTCTGGCGGACTTTTAAACGATAGAATCGGATGTAGAGTGCTGTTAATTTCCAAATTCACTGACATTATGCAGGGCATCCTTTGATAGAAGAAAAGAAGCTTTCGACAGGTGCATTCTTACAACTTGGAGCCATGCATGTTCCCACAGAGCCCTCCTCAGTAGGCCTACAGTTTATTTCCACATCCAGATACACAGACATTATGCTGGCAGAGCAGATTTTAAACTGTCACAGATTTCGAAATCAAGTCACACTCGAAGTAAGGACGAAGGGACGAATACAACATTTGCAACAAACACAATCTTTTAGACGTCCTTTATTTAATTGTATAAATAATAAATAAGTCTTTTTATCTGTCAGGAGCTGAACACAAAATAAGCCACACGTCTGCTTATAAATGAGTAGATGCAAAAAAGTGAACTCCACTGTTGACATCTTGAGATATGGAACTATTTTATTTTGTGTAAATTAATTCACTTTGTTTAAAAAAAACAGCATTAATGCTAGGTTCATTATCAGAACGATACAAAATATTCATTTCAAATTCATCTATTCACTGTGTCTTTGCAAAAAAAAAAAAACGATACAAAGCCTAAGTATTTCCATCCTCGTTCAAAACTCTGACTCGCTGCAGCTAACCTGCCGGGATCACCAGCTGGGTCCAGTTTAGTGACAAACACAACAAGTGACTAAACCCCAGAGCCTCCAGCAGTGGCGGATGCGTTAGCGCTGACCTCTCAGGCCACATGATTCAGCAACAGAGATGACACAGGCCTTTGTGGGCTTTGGCGGTAACAAGATTATCCAGTCTCTCCAGTGGAGTTTAACTTGGTGATTTGTGCGTGGCACGCGCCCGCGACCCCACGCGCTGGTGTTCATTAAGCGTATACGTGAATCTGAAAACACCCAGCCTAAACACCTGACACCATATTGTCTGGTTCTTTTGGAAGATGTTAACACGAAGATTTGTGTCCTACAATGATTTTTTTTTCTTAAGGCAAGATTCAGAAACCCGTTTAAAACCAAACACCTTGTAATTTGATGGTTACCTGACGAGCCAAGAGATTAAACTACCCTGCCTCACCTTTCCATTAGTTTTCCCTAAGTAGTTTATTGGCTACTTTTAGGCTGCATTGTGAATAAATTAAACTTTAAAGTGGGGTGCGGCAGGGATGGTTGCAAGAGGAAGCCTGCAGAGAAAGAAGAAAAAGAGGAAACACCCTTTTATATTGGTGATTCATGATCGCCGCGCCCTGTTTCAAAATCATTCCACCTCAAAAAACAAAGATCTGATCAAACTGGCTTAATGGGGGCAGCATCTACCCTAACCCCTATCTATCTTTCTCTTTCCATATTACTGCATTTTCCACATCACTGCCTGTGTGCTGTGGCAGGGATTTCCCGTTCGTGCGCGCGGTAGGAACCCGCGCGTCTTGCCCGGATACAAGCCAACCAATGGTGTTTTAACGGTGGCAGCACTGCTGCACTGCAGGCGCGCCGAGACCAATCGCATCCAGAGTCTGAAATGCGCTCATCTTCGCTTTCTCTCTGTGCTGAGTGTTTGAGCATTGCAGAAATGCGCCAGGAAAGACAGACGAAAAGGAGTAGCCTATACATCCTAAAACCAAATCATTATTAGCCCAGACAAACGTTATCCTTGACTAAGAAATAAATTGCATTTAGTGTAGGCATTGTTGTATGATCTGTTTTCCTTTAAATATTCCGATATATGGTTTAACACAACGTTTCAGTCAGTCTAATAAAATGTGTCTTCCACAAATCAAATGTTTGGTAAAATGGGTTCAGATGGATTTACTTTGTATGAAATTTCCTTTATGGCTTAAGTTCTCTTTGAGCAAAATAATCTGGTGTAGTCCCAGGTATTGTGCACGCATGAAACAAATTACCAAAGAGTGTGATGATTGCAGACACAGTCAGTGCTCCGCTTCACTTCTCCTGTATATGGTTTCTCTTTAGGCCGCCGTCCCTGCAAACGAACAGATTTGGTGTCACCAGCGTGCATGTTGGAAGAGATGTCCCGAGATTAGAAACAAATGAAAATAAAAAAAGAGCCTAATATCAAATTTGGCATCAACGAACTGGCCTCTAAATGAAGACGTTTGAGAAAATTTTAATCTCCATGGACTATCTGTGCGGTTTGCAGACTATGCAATTTATTAATCATTTGACCCTATAACGAACTTAAAACGACAAATATTCTGATGAAAAAACAATTAAACCACATGAAAAGTTGGTTAGTGGTCAGTGTAATAAATCACCGACCCTTAATTATGCCACTGCGTTAATTGTCAAGGCCTTTAAATGCAGCTTTTGCCTTGATCTGTGCGCTTAATTGAATAAAATATAGATGTGGGCTCGTAGAAAAGTCGGCTGTTTACTTAAAGCCGACGGTCCGAGTCAATATTCCGTCGGTCAGTGCCGGTTCTTCTGGTCTTGATGCGCCGTTCAATCACATCTGACTGACGACTTTGTCATTCATTGAGATCACAGATTTCACTGGTTAGCCTATCTTGAATGCACGTTAATATCTTTAATGCTGACAAACAAAGACGATTTTAAATGATTTGCTATTTGACTTAGAAGCGTTAAAGTGACTTTGATATACAGTGTCTAATTCAGAAAGTCAGCTTAGCCTGTTCTTCCAAACACAGCAGAGAGGGGGGAAATATGTCATTTAAAAAGACAGATTTAATTTAATTTAATTTGTCTAGACTATAGGATGTTGTGTTTAAATCAACGATACACTGATTTGGCTTTGTAACTGTCTCTTAAAGGTATAGCCTACTTGTTTTGTGCAGTGGATTTGTTATTTTCTAATTTAAATTGTCATTGGGCACGCCCCGTCGATACAAGCCAATTTATATCCAGTCTGACTGTCGCTTTGGTCTGTAGGCTTCTGGAAAATAAAGGCATGGAGATTGGCAGCATTAAAGCAGAACTCTATTTCAATAAGTCTAAACATCTGTTAGAATAATCGTTGCTTAGTCCTTAAATAAGGCTGAGTCCAGACGACTAAAGAATTGTTAACAATTTAACAAAAATCCCTTAGCAGTCATCGGGTCATCAATTCGGGCTGCAGAAGTCGCATTATTATTCTTGGTTATTTTTCCTTTTTTCCTGTAGCCTAGGCCCATCCTTTACAGGTGTTTTCTGATTATTTAAATTAAATAAAAGTTAATGAACGGTGAATAGTTTAAGGGTTTAGCAGAGGTAAGCTAGATACATTTTTTTGTACTCACCTCAGATAAAAACTAATATCTAGTGAATCTTATTTTATGATTGTTTGACAAATACTCATATTGAATTCTAATGAGCTGTAACTTTCTTATTTTATAAAACTAATTGTTCTGTTGCCTAGCAATTCAAATTCTTATTTTTGATAAGGTTTTATTTTTATAAATTACAATTAATTATTTTACATATTATTGCTGCCTTTTGTAAAACTTTTTGTGTCTTTGCTTAAAAATAGCCTATAGGCTACAGGCCGGCATGTGAATTGTATAGCCTATACTGAGCAAAACAGTGATCTGATTCTTGAGAAAAAGCCAGAGATTTTTGTTGTTGTTTTTTTCCAGTCAAGCTGTGATTGGAAAATGGGATTTTATTTTGTATTTAGTTTAATCAGTGTTTTAGAGTTTAATATGCTAAAATAATGTTTCCTTTCTCTGGTGTTTACTTTTAGCCTATTCTTTTCTGGCTTGGCTGGTGCACTAAAAACAACAGGCCTACATCATTTTGGTCGAGTAATCTCACCGGGAAAAAACAAACTATGTTTTATTGCCTACGTAGGCAACATAAAAACTGATAGCCTATTTTTAGAATTCACACAATCCGCAACCTGTTTTCTTGTGTTTTATTGAACAGATCAACAGTGTGACTATTTAGAGGGAGGTGACAGTTAGCCTAACATTACCAGAATATGGCTACAGATAAACTACTACGAAAGCGTTGCTAAATGTCTACATTCATTCATACTTTCACTGCAATGAAAGGATAAATAAAACTATCTATCTATATATCTAACTGTCTGTCTATCTATCTATCTATAGCCTATGCATCAGCGGATCTTTTCTTGCTTTAGCCTATTTTAGATCGTGACAACGGCTTCGTTTATCCTTTTTATAGCCTAAATTGCATAATGGTCAATGACAGAAATCGCACGCACTGTCATTTCACGCGACTAAGCCTATTGATTTTTTTTTTATTTTTATGAAAGCTTACCACTCAATTTACTCACCTCTCTCTGTGAGGTGGATTAGGCTACATTTCTTTTATTTAAACTACAACGCGCCATGAGTAGGCTATTGGCAACAAATTCGATACATAGCCTAAGTCTTAAAATGTTGCCTTCAAAGTTAACCAACAAGGGGTGTTGATATCAAATCATAAATAGCCTACAAATAGCCCGGAATACTGCCTGACAGAAACAGTGCAGTGATCCTCTGCGCTCGGCATGAGGCAGCAAGGAAAGACGAAGAAATGAATGCGGGCAGGCGGTAACGAGTTCACACCGACAGTTTGTGTGCTTTATGGACGAACAGGACTATAATCACCTCGGCATTAGCCAAAAGAGACATTGTTAGATAGAATAAACGAAAATGGGGGATGTTCCTCGCGATGTCGAATAACTCAAGCTGCGCTGTTATTTCCTGGTTTCTCTATTTGCTTGACGACACTGTCGCATGAATAATACCAGACTACTTTTGATACCACGTGCATTTTGAATATCTCATATAACTTGCGCGAAATGATTCACTAGCCGCGAGGGGGAAAAAGCCACCATGCCCCCCCCTCCCCCGCCCCCGAAAGAATTCACACAGGCGAACGCTCCTCCCCTACTTAGCAACCCGAGCACGTAGCAACGGCTGGACCAATAGGCGTTCTTCTAGAGGTTCCACCGACTGCGGTTCCTTAGCAACGCTATAAAAAAAAAAACTTGCGCTGACGTCCATTCTGTTCGGGAGTATTATGGTCTGTCGGGAATTCAGAGTGTGGCTGCTGGGACTGGAGAAAAATATCTGCTCTGCTAACGTTAGCGTCCACCAAGCTAACGGTAGGTAGCACTGGAGTAAACATGGAGCTGTCTGCCGTCGGGGAGAGGGTGTTCGCTGCCGAGTCTATCATCAAACGGAGGATAAGGAAGGTAGGCGTTAGATGTAACGTGCCCTTTTCTCCCAGAGCGTTGGATATAACGCACCGACACCTTAATACCACTGTTGCCCTGCAAGCTAATGAAGTATTTTCTGTTTGTTTCTGATGGCATGCAGGGTCGGATTGAATACCTTGTGAAATGGAAGGGCTGGTCTCCCAAGTAAGTCCTGCTAACGTTACACTGCGGTCTCTTGCATGTTTTCTACTCGCGGCTGTGGTGTCTGTACTGTCTCGGCTGTGTCTGTCGTTAGCTCGCCAGAGCTAGCGAAGACAGCCCGGATTAAAACTGAGGTGTACAGCACGATGGAGATTTTAGCTCGCAGGCTAACGCTGTGGTCATCGTCATGGCGTGTGTCAGTGCTTGCTTCCTCAATGTGTAACGTAATGTTTTAATTCACAGGTACAGCACTTGGGAACCTGAGGAGAATATTTTGGACTCCCGCCTGTTTGCCGCTTTTGAGCAGAGGTAAGATGTCTGGGCTGGCCTTCACGGGCAGAGCCAGTGAACGTTAACACATCCAATAAATATATGGTGTCCGCGGTGCACTTTGCTCCCGTGACACTTATAAAGGGTGTCTTGTCACTGTGTTTTTCACAGGGAGCGCGAAAGGGAGCTCTACGGGCCAAAAAAGAGAGGACCAAAACCCAAGACGTTTCTGCTCAAGGTAAATTTAGCAGCGCTGTTCGGTGCTTTTTACTGAATTGCACGCGTACTGCTGATAACGCGACGGTGTGATGAATGGCTTCTTAACAGTCTATTTAAAACACTTTAAATAAAGCTTATTCATTTCGGCTTCTTTATATTCCCTCTAAATTTGCAAGGCTCCTTAATTATTGCGCATATTCAAAATAGTGTGTCGGTGAATGGACGTGTATTCAGTTTGTGTATTAGCTATTGGGCAAGTGCTGGCCGCTAAATATGTTTTGGAATACAGTAACATAACAAAATACCTTAATCTTAACCAATCGTGTTGTTATAAACTGCCGTTGAAGCGACTTGGTCAACGTCCTTAATCTTGTAGTAAATTGGCTATTTAGAACTAGGCCTATAGCTGTTAAATCCAAATGTTAGCCTACTGTCCGATGTGAATAAAGTCAGTTGAGTAAATCATCGTAGCCGGATGGAGTCAGAGAGAGGTTTCAGCTTTTCAGGACAATGATGCATGAAAATTGCTTAATGACCTACAGTTTATCTTGAACTAAATACCAGAATCTCTGTTGACGGAGCAGTTGTTAAAAATGGGCTAGTGGAATTTCACTAACACATACTGTGGCCTGACAGGGATGGTTAGCTGTTGCAGTTGTTAATGCAGTAGCCTGTTAGTATATCTTTGCAACTGCATACCACTCACTTTTTTATTTTTTATTTGAATGTGTCGGCTGGTGTCAGGCATGGGCAGTAATTGAAACAATCCATAGGCCTTTTTCACAGAAGACATTTTGACAAGTCACAATAGCACAGGTTTAAATAAGATGTCTGAATTCCATTTAGCTGCTTCATTTTCAGGATCCTGGTGTTGTGCATGCTACCTCACTGTCATGGCTGTACAACAAATCAAAAGGCCTGTTAACTCAGAAGACAGAAAAAAACAGAGTGGAATAGTGTCATTTATTAGTATAATTTTTATTAATTATTTCCCTCTCATTTTCTTACCATCTAATAGGCTCAGGCTAAAGTTAAAGCCAAGTCCTATGAGTTTAGGAGTGAGGCAGTCCGAGGGATGCACATCACCTACCCAACCCCAGAGCCGGTTGTCACCTCCAGGGCCAGAGAGGGCCTGAGAGCTGTTGTTCCCACCATCTTCCCACCGAGTACTGTAAACCGTGGAGAAAGTGTACGCGTCCGTCTGCCTGAACTGAACACCCGTGAGCACCAGCAGCCTTCCCTTCAGCAAAGCAGCCCAGACGGACTCATCCACATACCCAAAAAAAGAGGCCCGAAGCCTAAGCCCCGCTTTAGGGACAGCAGCTGCAGCCCTGCGGTCTCTGAGCCCCACAAGAGGAAAGTGGAGGAGCAGTTGAGCCACAGCCACAAACTGGCTAAGCTCCAGGGGGGAGAAGAGATGAGGCTGGTCAAAGTGGCCCACAGACATCCAGAGAATCACGGTCATAAACACCACCATCACCATCACCACCATCATCACCACGCACACATCAGGGGACTCTCCGGTGGAAGCTCCTACAAGCAGCTCTACTCTGACCGCAGCCTGAATCCACACAGAACAGACATGGACACGCACAGGACTAAGGACAGCTCCAGCTACTTGGCACCTCCGCACTTCAAGCACCAGTCCAAAATGAGCCAGAGCCTGAGTCGCCCCGCTGAGCTTCCACAGATGGAAAGGCCTTACTTCTTGGACAGGCCGTCCCCGACCAGGATCGACAACGACTTGGGTGAAGTGACGTGGAGGCCCTCTCTTGGCAATGTGGAAAAGGTCTTGGTTACAGATGTGACCACCAACTTCCTGACCGTTACCATCAAGGAGAGCAACACTTCAAAAGGGTTCTTCAAAGACAAAAGATGATTTCTTGACTGATTTCTTCATGCCACGCTTTTTCTCTGACTTGCACCAGAATCACTCTGAAGTTTATACACATAGTGTGTTCAATAAGCAGTTTTGTATGTACTGTATAAAAGCAAATTACACAATGTGCATATGTGTATATATTAAGTTGGACATCTGTTTAATATGTCAACCAAATTAAATGAAGTCCATTTCACAGCTTGTACTGGTTAAACATGAACGAATTTCATGTTTCCTTTGCAGCAGCTGGCTACTTTCTGTACAGAGCCTGTGAATATTACTACTTTGCAACTGTAACTAACAAGAATATATTTTCTTGCTAGCAAATTGTGTAAAGTGAGGCCAGGCCTAGATTTAATATTCAGCCTGTGGCTGGAAAATTTCGCTTTAATTGGAACCAATTAGACTGCATATACCCTTTTTCAATTCAATAGGGTTAATATTTAAAAATGTACTCAAGCACTTTGAATCCAAAAGTATTAAGAAATCAGTCTGTGTTGTGGTCAAAAACCGAGTCTGTCTCGGGGGTTCATAATGTTCTAACATTTCTAATAAGACAAATGAGTTTATTCAACACAGACGAGTTTTCCCAATGTGTATAACATTTTCCATTAACATAGGTTATATTTTACATTTTCATAGAAAACCTTCATGAAGCTTTAATGTATTAATATAATTACAGAGTTGGTGTCAAATTGCTTTTTAGACGCTTTTCAATAAACCCTTGGAATCTTCTCATTTCGTTGTTTAACTGTCTGTTTTGTCACTTTTTAATACAGCGCCGTCGGCCTTGACCCGTTTAAATCCTCTTTATAGAAAACACTTCAAACATAGGCTAAATGAATTTAGGAATTTCATCAGAACCTGTTACGAAGTTAGGCCTTCAGGCCACCTTCTCGTTAGGGTTATTTCCTTGTTTTGTTTCTTAAATGCCGCGGTCTCCATTATAGGTCATACATGCATGAAAAAATGCGTTATTTTTAATTCCTGTACTCACCTGTGTTATGATTACAGTAGAAGCTGGAGGCCTCAGCCCTGGGCGAAAATATAGGCTAACCTAATTTAGCCAGCAGGCCTATAATCATTTCGCTGAAAAGTAGGTTAGCGAAAAATTAATTCCTTCCTATAGGCAGCAGTCCGCAAGCCCACAGCCTCACTGTGAATAAATTCAAATGAGCTTTGTTGGCATGAATGTATAGCAACAACACTGCCAAAGCTACATATGTAGCCTAATGAAAAGGCTATATATAGTGAATATTTAATTTGAATGCGTCCAGGTATCACCGCAAGTCTTCTTTGTGTAGGCCATTTAGAATTCAGTCAATTTAATAAATGACAGAAGAAAATACAGATAGGCTATTAATTCTCATGGGCCCCAAATGCTATAGCCTATTCCGTTTTATTGAATTATTTTATTCTATTTCTATCATGTCATAATAAGCATAAATCTAATTTTAATATTATGGTTTTTTTCAACGGGAACAATAGGAACAGCACGAGCAATGCCACGTTACCATAGCGCGTGCTGCCAACGCTAGTTTGCATATGGAGTCGATGGGCTTATAAAATACAGGGCCTACTTCAGCACATTTTTTCAACGTAGTTTAAACGGGGATTTTTTTTTTCTTTTAAGAATAGGCCAATTTCTCCTGAGTGTGCGGCCTGATTGACCTCCTTCTTACCGCTTTTTGCGGGCGCGACACTGCCCTATTTTTCCCTGACACATGAGGTTCAGCTGTATGCGTCTGATTCGCTTCAAAGCCATCTAGCTTATATTGGGCATACCTTACATGCACGGAACTGTTTTGTGCAGAACCTCAAAATGTCATTACCGGGGGGAAAAAATGGTCGTTGTGCTTGAACCCTTCAGATTAGGCTACACACCTGACCCTGGTCTCTCCTGATTGATAAAGGCTCGTCACTATATCCAAATGTTAGCTCCTCGTTCAGATTTGATCAATTGAAAAATATTCTTAAATCCCTTTTGTCACCAGTTAAAACCAGGATCCATAAGGACTATCTCCATGAGGGAGATACATAACAAGAGTGGAGTGAAAGTTAAGGTCTGCAGCCTTCAGCCTCACCACTGCTCCTCCTATTATATAGCCTAGGCTAATAATAATAAATACACAACCATTGTTACCCAGCATGCATTTCGATTTATTTGTGAGTGTATTTACTATTTATACATTTCACTCTGTGATTATACATGATACACAATTAGGAAAATAAATGTAGAAACTATTGTCACAGTACACTACACAGCTGTAATACAGTAGGATTATATGCTTAACCATTTACTCAGGAGTCTTCACATGGTCATATTTCAGAAGAGACAGCGAGAGAAAGAGAGATTGAGTTTCCATCTCGTTTCTTTTCATGAGTTTTCATTGTTGCCGTTGTCTTGTCCATCTTGTCACATCTGGCCTTGTACTGTGGAGAACAAAGTAAAGGACAGTTTAAAGACTGGAAAATAAGTCTCTTTGGATAAAAGCATTGGCTAAATGAGTAGGAATATACAAGATAAATATAAATAAAATAAATCAGGCGAAGTCAAACATATCTGTGAATATTGCATTCTACCATATAAAACATGTAGCATATTTCAGCATCATTCAGAACAGACAAGAAAAAACATACCCTGATGAGACCAATGTGTGACATCTATAAATGTTGATCAGGGGCTTATTTGAAAATATAGAGTTTTTATATATGGTCTTAAATGTATTTATACTGTACAATAAAGCATGACTGAGTAATATTCCCAAAAGTAATATTCAAGTTTTGAAACAACCCTGAGGCATCACTTTGCTTTTACAGTATATTTCACTACAAACAGAAGGCTTAGTATTTGTAATAAGTGTTGATTTTTTTTGTGACATTCAAATGTTAACTGAGCAGATGTGGCTCTATTTAAAACTACCCCAAAGTTCTGAATGAACTTAACTTTACTTCTCTGGACGTCTGTTAACAATGAAATACTGTTGTTTTTCAACCATTTTGAGATTTAAATGATTTAAACAAGATAACTGACAGTGTTAAAAATATTACTTGACATAAACCTGACACGGAAACTGTTTCTGAGGTTTCCTGCTGTGCCAAACAGTCATGATAAAATCACCCAAAAACAGGAAGAGCTACAGCACAACAGCAATGATGAAATGCTTAAAGAGCAAACATCATCGGGACTGAAGAGATCTATGTGTAGATAAATGATCTGCTATAAAAGTTATTAAAGTTCAATTTAGTGGATGATTATGTTGGAGTGTGCACAGTGTTGCATTCATGCACAGTGTGAATTTGGGGTTTGAAGTGAAAGTGGAGACTTGTGGTGACCTCTATCATCACCATCATCAGACAGGGTATCCGTAGTTCCTGTCGCAGCGAGGGTAGCAGTGGGGGTTCAGCCAGTGCTCCAGGTTGGTCTCCTGGGCCCTCTGATCCAGAGCCTGCATGTGGAGCAGATGCTCCTGGGAGGGAGGCAGGTAATAAAGTGAATAATGAGGAAGTACTGACAGATGAAAATAAATTGAAAGAAAAAAATGCAAGAAAGGTGATGGTGAAGACCTGGTTTCCTGACCACATTTGTAACAATGAAATGACTGTTTAAGAGAGGAATGACTGAGCCGCAGTAATGACTCAGAACTATTTATTGCTCTGCTAAGAATTATTTTTGGAAGACGCCACAAAAGAAAAGTGAAATTACAAAGATGAGTAGAGCTAAACAGAGCGGAAACATGCTTGGACGCGAAGATGAAATGAGCGATGAAGAATGGATGCCTTCAAACCATTACAGCAAATGGAGAGAGATGACTTTCTGCTGCACTTAAACTTTCCTCAGGTCACAGGACTTGTTGAAGGAAATACATAAGTGAGGTGATAAAGTCTGAGGGCGGGCTACATGTGAAATGAACACATAAAGACAAATTAAATAAATTAAATATACTGGCTTTCTTCTGATCATTTCAGGTTCAGGGTGAATATTTTCTAAAGCAAGTCCAGGGTCAATTGTAAGATAGGAAGTAAAGGCTATAGATGACGCCATTAATGTAAAAACTACAATATTTAAAAAAAACTAAAAACCTAAATGTTCTCACCTTAAATTCCTCCCTATTCCACAACATGGTACATGTTACACATAAAATTGATTTCACATTATAAATGATGTTAAGCTCATCAAACTTTCCTCCACAAATTCTCTGACAACTTAGCTTTTGGTTAGATATTCATTGATTTCATTTTTTGTTTTTGCCATGTCTTTCTGAGTTTTGTTTTGTCATATTTCTTGACCCTTCGTTGGCTTAATATTGATTTTCATTTTGCATGTCAACTACAACGTAAAAACGTACTAACCAACTTTTTAAAAATGCTTAAAGCAAATTAAGATAAGTGATGATGAAATTATTATTTTAAAGATAGTGGCGTAATGTGTGAATATATTGTGTTGCCGTCACATATAATGTAATGTAATGTCTTCATGAATTTAAAAAAACACCTGCATGTGTGTAAACACTTAATAAATGCTTTATAACACACTGTATGAATGTTTGTGTGTAGTGTTACCAAGCGTTCATTAACTGTTAACACAGCAGTAATATGAGAAACTATTTTTTACAAAAACATTAACGAACATTTTAAATGTCTTTATAATTGCTAACAGCTACATTACAGTGTGCTTAAAAATGCTAAATAATTTCAAATAAAGTGTTACCAACAAAGATATAGATCTCAGTATGATCAATAGTCAATAGGCAAGTCAGTCTGCACCTTGTATAATCTGTGTGCCCTTTGCTCTGATTGAACCTACCCTCATGGGCTCATCAGGGTGGCCGGGCTTCATTGGCCGCTCCTGCCTCTTGCTGCGGAGCAGCTGCTTAGCTAAGCTCTCTTTGATGATAGGGTTGGCATCTGAGGGAGAGAAAGAAATAGTTTGACAGCAAAGAGATCAAAATGTTTATTAACATGTCTCCTGATAAACACATCCCGTTCTTCTGGTACTAGGAAAGAAGATTTTCAATTCAATAAAGCTGATATGTTGATAGTAATTTTGTTTTAGACTTGATGTGGGCGTGCACGTTAGCAGTTTCCTTACTTTTACTTCCTCTTTACAAGAGACTCAGGAGCTAAGACTGTTTGCTCTCATTTTAACCTCTGCCTGAGTTATTTTGTTTTTTCAGTCAACATAACAGCTGTTTGCTTGCTTGCTGGGTATTGGCTAATCAGGATAACATTCCTCTCTCTGAACACTGTGTTCAGACCCATGAATAACTATCTGCTGCTGGTGAGCTGTGGCTGACCTGATCTGTTTAGTTAGTCCATGTGAGATTGTTTATTCCCCAACGCAAGCCCCAAGGGAGCTGATCACACACACACACACACACACACACACACACACACACACACAGAAGCCTCTGCAGAGCGAGGGCTCTCTGTCTCCCTCTCTCTAACCCAGGCCTGTATTGGGAGGGTATTTGGAGGAAGGTAACAAAGTGCCCATTCATCCTCCTCACTCCCCAGGGAGTCTGGCCCATGCAGCACGTGACCCCAGCGGGCAGGGCTAGGCTCCCTCTTCCTCTCCTGCCAGATGGAGGTGCTGTGAATGAACCCAACTCTGTCAACACCAGGCCAGAGCCACTGCTGCTGTTGCCTGGGCCCTCACAGCAACGTGGCAAAACACTCACACACACTCTCCAGATATTTCAGAAAGACCGATTTTGGATTTTTAGGAAAAAAAACAAGCAAATGTGCAATGTCACTTTTGTGCTCGGATGGACAGTGCCAAAATGAAGTTGACTGTACACAGAAATGCAGGGGCTGTAAAATGTAATATTGGTGCAAAGAGAGCTGTAAGACACAGCTGAAATAATGATGAAACCCAGATTCCCTTTCTTGATTCAGTATCTAAACATAGTCAAGAAACAAAAGAAATATGCATATTAAGCATATAATTATTAATTCTATTTAATAATATGCTTTTGCTTCGTGCAAAACTATCCTAAAAGAGATCATTATTCTCTTATGTCCATTTCTGATTTACCTGAACTAAATCCACTGACGCACTCACTGTTGTAAATTCTGCTCTCCTAAGGTGAATCCTTGCGCGTTTCCTACCTGTGTAGATGGTCAGCAGGACCAGGCAGAGCAAAATCACCACCAGCTTCTTCATCTTCTTCACCTTTTCCCTGCCTGAGCCGTCTCTGCTCTGGGGTCCCAACCACAGTCCACAAGTGGTGAAAAGGGGGGTAGGGGTGGGGGGGTGGGGGGATTTCTCCTCCTCCTGCACGTCACCCACAAATTTTCACATACCTGCTCATGTTTCTGAAGAGATATTGGACATAAATCACAATTAGTGATGGTCCATTGATTTACGTTAAAATATAGGCTAATCTAAACCTCCTCTTATTACACATATAAAGTTGCAAAATTACTGTGGAGGAACATTTGAAAGCACCCACTCTAAGAGGTTTTTTGAGGCAAGTAGAAGGCTGTCCACTAGATGGCGATGCAAAGCCACATAGCATTTGGTGCACGCTATCTCTTTCTTATAAAGCACTTTAAACTGCATTTCTTATGAAAAGTGCTATAAAGATGATTTATTATTATTATTATTATTATTATTATTATTAAATAAACCACAAACTAACATAAATTAAGTAACATTTCTGCGCTCTTCTGGCTGCTCTGGATTCTTGGGAGCTTGGAGACAATAAGCCACATAGATATGTAGGGCGGGATGGAGCAAATGTTTGCCACTGGCCCCAGGCCATGGCCATCATTGTTCCTGTTTATGACGTGAACAGATTAAGCAGTTCATAACAAGTTCCTTTGCATTTTTCACTGCAGTTGCAACGTCCTCACGTTAATATCAACACATTTATTTTAATTTGAAATTATATTATTGCATTTGTTTCTGTGTTTAATCATTTAACTATCTAAGTATCACCACACAATGTATGTATTTGTATGTTTGTTTTATTTATTTCAAAAAGGATTGAAGTGATGTCCGTGAAAAGACGCCATAGTGCGTCATTGTTTCCGCTTCCGCTTCTTGCCGTCGCATGACTGTGCATGTGCCTGCAGTACCGCCCGCATTTGAATGATAAAGTTTCATTAATTCCTGGAGCATAGAAAGCTTCTGATCCCTCAATATGATTATCTAACACGCTATTAGCTAACGATGCTGCGCAGAGCGCATGCGTGCTATGGAGCGGCAGTATGAGCGTCAGGAGCTCAGAATCAGAGATGATAGAGAAAGTGAGATGGGCTGAGGTGATCCGATTTTCCGTGTTCGCTTAAATGTTTCAGATCTCTATAAATTGTTAGTAGTTTCACAAAGGAGAAATTTCTTTCTCCTCAGATACTTTAATTTAAATAATTGCTAAAAGCTCAAAGAGGTCAAATTATACGATTTTGGATAACTCCAAAAAATTGGAAATGGATTTGTGTAGGTTTATCTTTTGACCCTTTTGAAAGGCTCAAGCAGTTGGGAACGACTAAACTAAACCACCAAACTGTATGTAAAGTAGTTAAAATAGCTCCTGCAGGAAAATGGTGCTTACACATCGATCAGTAGCCTATTAGTAGTAAAATCTAATAATGTCATGTGTTATATCATTCACATTTCCTGCAAAATAGAAACTTTTGTAGTGTTACTTAAGTAGGACTTTGATTTTCTAATATTTTTACATCGCTGTATTGATACTTTTACGTGTAGTAAAATGTCTAAATACTTCTTCCACCACTAACAGGGGTAATTCTGGCATACTTCGATATCTTTATTTGGTAATATTTTGAAAACAGGGCTTTCACTTGAATGTGGGACATTTTTATTATGTGGTCTCCTTCATCTTTAAGTAAAACGATTTTACTCAAGTAAAAGGATTACATGGATATGAATATTTCTTCCACCGTCAACACTCTGATGGAGTGCACGGCTGTATGTACCACGGCTCATACTTGCATGTGTGTTTTCCGTGTTGGTGAAGTGAGTTATCTTGACATGTAAGCACTCTCTGATGAAGCTAAGGTAGCGAGGTAGCTCATTGGTCCAACGTCACATCGCTGTCTTCTTGTTTATAGCTGCTTATACAGGAAATGTTTCTATCTAAGCTCAAATTGGTGTCCGTGAACATGAGTAGCGCAGGGAAAACGTGGCGTGTGTCCTGTCTCCACTCTCTGTTGTTTACATAGATCTTCTCTTCACTTATTTCCGCTCATTAGCAGCATCCATCGTCCGCGCTACCGTCCAGCAGCGATGTACAAGGAGGGGGGCGAGGCGCATGACGACTGCGGCTCCCGGGAGGAGTGGACGCTCCTGTTCTGGACCTCTCTGGCCGTCATCGTCCCGGTCATCATCACGCTGTGGTGCAGCGCCCAGCGCTCCAAGCGGAAAACGCACATGAAGGATTTCTTCCGCAAGAGCAAGCACGGCTGGCACTACACAGACCTGTTCAACAAGCCCACCTACTGCTGCGTCTGCTCCCAGCACATCCTCCAAGGGGCTTTCTGCGACTGCTGCGGCGTGTGCGCCGACGAGCAGTGCCTGCGCCGGGCCGACCGGAGCCTGTCGTGCAAGGAGATCATGGCCCCCTGTAGCCCCGACGGAGCCATGGAGCACCGCTGGGTCCGTGGAAATGTCCCCCTCGCCAGCTACTGTGCAGTATGCAAACAGCAGTGTGGGACCCAGCCGAAGCTCTGCGACTTCAGGTAGCGTAGGTGGTGTTACACGTGCAGCCTTGTGTGTATGAGACCCACTTTGGGGTTTTTACTGCAAAGCTGCAGCTGCGTTTGTGCGTAAAAGTGGGGTGGGGGTTGCTCTTTTTGCACCCATGAAAAGCTCCTATACAGTCTGACAAATACATGGTTACCTACACATTAACATAGCCTAACGATGTAAAATGTTATTAAAGATATTCAATTCTGAAATATTATTAAAGATATTAATAATATTAAAGAAAAAGCGTCATGAAAGGCTATTACTCAGAACCTTTTATAGTTGTCATAATGGGGGTGCATTTTAATCTGTCTTTAATTTGCTCTAATGGACTGATGCTGCTCTCTGGGATACCAGGGCACTAGCTGCTGTAATCTCCTAATGTCAGATAAATGACTCTGCAAATCCTAATAACAGCGTCAGAGGAGTAAAGACTGTGTATATTCTTAATTATCTAATAGGCCTGTGTCCCTCCCTCAGGTGTGTGTGGTGTCAGGCCGTAGTGCACGATGACTGCATGGACAGCCTGGCGGATGCAGACCAGTGTGACTTGGGCGAGTTCCACAGCCTCATCATCCCTCCTCATTACCTATACCGTGTCAACAAGCTCCGCCGCAGGCACCCCGACGAGTACAGCAAGGTGCTCAAGATATGACTTGAGTTGGTGGGGGGGGGTTATGTGGTCTACCAGATGCTGTTTTAAGCAATGTTGGTGTTGTGTGTGTGTTTCTGTAGCTGGCGTCTTCCTTTGGCAGTGGCTGGACTCCGGTGTTGGTCTTGGCTAACACACGTAGTGGCAACAACATGGGGGAGGTTCTGCTGGGAGAATTTCGCACCCTTCTGAATCCTGTGCAGGTCAGGCCGGAGCTACTCTGACTTTGTCTCATTTAGACTAATTCATCCTTTAACCCTCCCTTTAGTTGTCATCCCTTTTTTTATAAAAAACCAAGAGATGAGTCAGGAATAAAAGTTCTGCATAAAGCACGAGTTAAACCTTTCTTTTCTCTCTCTTCTTTCCTCCAGGTGTTTGACCTGTCTGAGCTTACGCCCTCCAAAGCCCTCCAGCTGTGCACCCTGCTTCCTCCTGGCAGTGTCCGGGTGCTGGTGTGTGGGGGTGATGGCACAGTGGGCTGGGTGCTGGATGCCATCGATACTATGAAGCTGAAGGTGAGATGGGACTGTTTCTGAGCTATGAGAATTACTTTTATTACATTTAATCATCTTTTTAAGCAATGCAATGTGGCATTACCTCTTCTTTATCATGTCCACCTTATATTATACATCCTGTGTCAGGGTCAAGACCAGTTTCTGCCAAGGGTGACCATCCTGCCCCTGGGAACCGGAAATGACCTTTCCAACACTTTAGGCTGGGGCGCCGGGTATGCTGGAGAGATCGCTGTGGAACAGGTTCTCCGTAACATCCTCGATGCAGAGGTGGTCAAAATGGACAGGTGGGGCAGCAATGTTTCAGTTGCTTTGAGACCAAGTCTTTCACAGTATGACGTCATTTCATCAGCTTATAAATTGTTCTGTTTTATTATTCTTACAAATGGATTTTTATGCACTGTTATTCAGTCTAGGAGTTATGGAAGATCTTCTGTCAAATGCTTTCGAGTTTAGTGTGATGATGTTTAGACCTATGTGTTCAGGGTCGTAGCTAACACTTAGGAGCCTGTGGTCATATGCTCCCCATTTTCTTTTGGAAATTTGAGTTCTCTGAGGAGTAATGAGAAATTCAACATGTTTAAGGTCGACCTTGTGAGTATGTTACAAGCTGGTTCCAGGACTTCCAGACTCAGCATATTTAGATTTTACTACCTTTAAGCCAACAATAAATACTTAAGTAGGATGTGGAGGAATAAAGGATCCATGCCAGTGTGGAGAAGGCTAAAAAAAGCTTTTATTCCCAGGGTAATAAAGATTTTACTGACTGTTTGGTCATCATTTTCTGAGGGGGAAGGGTTGCACGTGTGGTCCAGTGTGGTCCTGGACTTGTGACCTCAATATTATAAGTCCCAGCTATCGCCCTGTTAGTGTTTCTTTTGTTCCTGCTAATTACCTGCATAATCACTTTCAGATGGAAAGTGCAAGTGGCTTCAAAAGGCCTCTACTTTCGGAAACCAAAGGTGAGTTTGAGCTCTACTTTTTAATCCTTTTTATCAAGATGCAATCTCACCTTTACTTACAGAAGAGTGTTGGGGTTTGCTCTGACACACATAGCAGCACATGTACAACATATACTGCTCGTCATCCGCAGGTTCTGTCCATGAACAACTACTTCTCTGTGGGGCCTGATGCTCTGATGGCGCTCAACTTCCACACACACCGCGAGAAAACACCCTCCTTCTTCTCCAGCCGCATCATCAACAAGGTCAGAGAGTTTTAACCGCTTCATTTGAATACATAAATCATGTGTAAACAGAATTTGAATATTTAAAACCAAGGTGTTGCCTCATTGTGCTTACTGTCTGTTTTTTCATTGTCAGAAACATCAGAGAAACTGGTTTATATTAATGCTTCTCTTTTTGTTCCCCAGGCTGTTTATTTCCTGTATGGTACCAAAGACTGTTTAGTGCAGGAATGTAAGGATCTGGATAAGAGGATTGAGGTACGGCAGCATTGTTCATGTGATGACGTTGCATTATGTCCTCACCTATGCAGTTCAGAATTAGCCAACATTTTCACTATTTGGGATACTCTTGGCTGAAAATCACTAAATGTTTTGGGGGCAATAGCCCAGATCTTGCTAAAGTTGTAAAAAACTACCACAACTTGTCACTTCTATGTTTTCGTTTGTGTACTTAGTAATCTTATTAGCTTTGTTTGTTGCAAAGTGTCCATTTACATCTAACATTCTGTGACCAAGTTGAAATATTAAGGCAAGTACTACGTGTCAGTTCTGTGAGAACATTATGTACCAGGGCAGAGTAGGAAAGAGTGAACCTGATGTAGCCAGTTGCCAGTCTGTCAATACTGTGTGTGTGTGTGTGTGTGTGTGTTTGTGTTCCTTCCACAGCTGGAGTTGGATGGTGAGAGGGTGGCTCTGCCCAGCCTGGAGGGCATCATAGTTTGTAACATTGGCTACTGGGGTGGAGGCTGCAGACTCTGGGAGGGTATGGGGGACGAACCCTGCCCCCCCACACGGTAAGTCCTGCACTAGCATCGGGGGCGCCGGGTAGAGATAATTATTGATGTGAGCATCAATTAGTCAGATTTAGTCATCAGGTGCTCCAGGTTACCATAGCAACTAAGAGTGAGCAGCAGCATTGCTTCCTGTCTCTCCCTGCAGGCTGGATGATGGTCTGCTGGAGGTGGTGGGTGTGTTTGGCTCCTTCCACTGTGCTCAGATCCAGGTCAAGCTGGCCAATCCTGTGCGGCTGGGACAGGCCCACACTGTCAGGGTGAGGCAGTAATACACACACACACACTAACACACAAACACAGTTCTACCACAGCGCTTCCTGTTTACCACAATAAGTGGGTATGGAGAAAGACAGGGAGTGAGGGAAATTAGTTTTCCCTGCCATTTGCCCCATCAGAGCACTTTCATTTGAGAATTTCATTTGAACTAATCTGATTAAGCACACACCAGCTGGCTGCTGCACGTGCTCATATCCTCATTCTGTTCTTTACTCAGTAATCTTAACCATTAACCACTCACTAAAAACACACAAAAAACAGCGAGTGATGATGTACAACAGAGACCTGCAAGTGTTTTCAAACACTGAAGGTTACCACTGCCCCCTCCATTATTTTCAATGGAAACACGATGGCAGTGGCAAGGAGAGAGAAGATGGCTGCCACGGGTATTTGCTCTGCAGCCTGAGTGTGACCATGACAACCACAGGATACACAACAAGGAAAAAGATGGAGGAACTCATTTAACTGGTGTTTGAATACCCAACATATTTACGTAGAAGGTGATCAGAAACGACGCTAACTAAGAGTGTAGGTTTGATGCCACGTGGTGGGCAAAGTCAAGGGCTAAAAGAGAAAACAAAATCTGTCAATCTTGCATTTGTTGGCAATGGCATTTACATCAAATTATACATTATGATGGAATTGGTTGTCAGGTCTTGCATAATAATGTCAGTCAAAATAAATGGAAGTGCTATTTAAATATCTGTTATTAATGACCTGACACCACTGAAAATTATATTAAACTCAGTGAGGGCGCATTTTTAATTTATTTTAATTTGATCTTTTTAGCTCTGAGAAGTGTCAGCAGAGCTTCTTGTCTGGCTGCAGCCGTGATAGTTCTACCAATCAGATGGTCACAGTAGCCTGAGAGGTGAAACTCAGGGTAGGAAAAGCCCAAAGCATTCGCAGCTGCTTGTGAAGTTCATTGCTGAGAGCTATGATAGGTAATATCTTTATTTTTATCACCTACTGAGCTTTTTTCATCTGGTTTATGGCGGCTGGACGGTAAGGCCGGACACAGATCCCCAGTTCAGAGTTGCAAAGCTATTCGACCATCCGACAAGTTCTGCTGAAAAAGTGTAGTGGCAGCTTTAGGGGACACTGATTTTAGTGAGTCACTCTGTAAAAGGGAATGTGCTGATCATTCCCTCAATGTTAGGACCTTCTGTCGCCAAATTAAAATACAGAACAGAAACGTCAGTGAGCACCATTATTAACAAGATCCAGATTTTCCCAGCTCAATATACAGTCTCTCTTATTCAAGTGTCGGGTGTTACCTTTCCCTCTCCAGCTGGTTCTTAAGAGCTCCAAGATGCCCATGCAGGTGGACGGCGAGCCATGGGCCCAGGGTCCCTGCACCATCACCATCACCCATAAGACCCAGGCCCTCATGCTGTACCACAGCAGCGAGCAGACGGACGATGACGACGACGAATCCAGCGCCTCTGAAACAGAGAGCCCCACCCCTCACGACTCGCCCAGGCCTCCGGGGCCGGCCTCCGCTCGTGCATGACCCACTCTGAACATCACGTGATCTGAAGCTCTTCTTATGTCTTCTTTCTGCAGCCCAGATTCTATTAATCCCTCATTTGCATTTGAGATGGCACTTTATTTGCCCTCCTCTAAGATATTTGAACATCCTCAATCACGTTGATGAGAATAGTTGTCATAATTTTCTTGTGTAATCATTTCAGATCTTCAGAGAGCTGACAGGTGTTAGAAAGGTTAGTTTGGAATTGGGCTGGTGTGATTTTGTTTCTCGGCCTTTTAGCTCCACACTCCCAATGTTTTGTAACCCAGAGCTCAGGAAGTTCCACCCCAACATGGGTGGGACAGTCAGGAGGAGGTGAATGTTATGAAGAAAGATTGCGGTTTATTTGCACTGATCCCTTGTGCCATAGATATCTACAGTCAACTATACTGCTTATTAATCTGTATTTACAACTGAATGCCCAGTGCAGCCCTGCAGGTATCAGCCATTTTTAACAAGTTGCCCAGGTTTGACTGACCAAACCCCCATAAAGCCATGTCTAAATCAACAACAGGTGATGAAGTAGTAAAACAGGAAAGAACAGTATGATCACACCAAATGTTACAGTACTGTACTTTATTGCCCACTAGTTTTTTATTCCAGAAAGAGCACAAACAAGCAGCTAGTAGACTCTTGTTGATGGTGTGTGAAATGTTAAACTGTACAGAATATCTGTAAAAGACCCCTTTCCTCACAATGTTGATAGTTTTAAAGTGTCTCCTGAGTGTGTCACCTAATATAAGGCTTTGAAATGCGTGTGTAGGCCAAAAGGTGTCTGAATCTCGGTGGAGCAAGGGCTCTGTTACAACTGCAATGTGTCGTCAATCACTGGACATTGAGTCATCGTTCACTGTGTCAAGTAGCTTGCTAAACCTTTAGATTGTACTAAAGTACAGTCTTGAATTCTATTTAGCTTTCCTGCTAAGCGCTATAGGAAACAACCTCACTTTTTTTGTTTTGGTTTATTTTGAAAGTGCTGCCAAGTAAGTGTTGTTCAGAGGAATAATTTTGCCTCATGTAAAACCTTTTTTCCTCTTCTTTGCCTACGTCCTCCTGTTTACATATTTTGTGCTGCTGTTTTGGCACTTACACTGATAGTACCTTCCACTGCTTAGGACATAGAAAACTGTAATATTGACCTTTGATGTTGCCGCCAATAGTGATAACTGCTGATGAGATTAACTTATCCCATGTTGTTACTTTATGTTATGCAAGTAATCCTCTTGCATTTTGTTATTTGTGTTTTACCAAATAGTCACCACAAGGTGGCAGACTAAAGACAGTATTTTCTGCAGACAGGGTAAGGAGAGTTGGTCTTCTACTCAAACTTCTACAGTGTATTATTAATACAATCAGAGTTACTTGCATGTACTTTCCTGTGTAGTGTTCAGGTGACATTGATCTAACTGTTGAGTTTTATTGTTGCATCTTTCCTGTACTCTACTTAATCTGAGCAAGAGGTCATTTTGTGCTCTGTCCGTCAAATAGCCTGCTTGTAGGGAAATTATTTGTACCTTCTGTGGTGTTCCTGTTTATTGCCTGTTGCTCACAGCCATATCAGAAAAGTCTATAGAATGTGAGTTTGTGCTTTCTTAGGAGCCCGGAGCCAACTTGCCGCTCGTCTGGCTGAACAGGGGTTTGTTTTTAGCCGCGCAATGCCTATGCTTTTGGAATATGCACCTCCTTGGCAGGTTACCAAACCTCATGGTTTCATTACCCTCTATTTGTTTGGTGAATGTCTTTGTGCTCGAGGACACCTGTTTGATCTTTTACCTTATCATCCATGTTTACCAGAGTTGTATGTGTTGTGTTGCACTGAATTTGCTTAGACGTAACAGGGGTTCATTGGCTGAATTTTAGCCACGCTAGCTGCAAGGCTCCCGTTCAAAACACTGTTTTAGAGTGAAATACCTCAATGATTGTTTGACCAATTGTGATGCAGTATGATACAGATAAATGAAAGGTTCCCAGAGAATGAATCCTAATGATTTTGTTGATTCTGAGTTTTTATTTAACTTCACCAGCAGGTCTACAGTATACATGTCAAACACTTGATCATTGTTCCAAAACTACAGACAGAATTTCTCAGCTTTATGCTGCATTCCAGGCAACTCTGAACTTGGAAATTTCTGACCTCCAACTAGAAAAACTATCCTGAAACACCACTTTTCTTCTTGTGAACTCTGAGAAAAAAATATGTACACCGACTTCACGAGTAGCAGCTGAATGACGTCACAAAACAACGTCAGTGGCCATGGAAGCACATATTGTAAATGGTAAACCATAAACCAAAAGGCAACAAAAAGTATATTTGCATGTATTTAAATTAAAATAATACATACGATCATAAGGTAAAGCCTGTTCTACATGTACATTGATGTAGAAATATGTTAGGCCTATTAGGTAGCTACAGTAAAAACCTCAAAGTAATCCTCTCTACATGAAAGTTATTGTTAAAAATGCCAACATTAGGAAGTGTAATCTGCAATGCTAACTGATTTGAGGATTACCAACTGAGCTGTAGCTAGAGGGGTACACAGTTAACTAGTAACATATAGGCTATTTGTTAGTTGTTTGCATTTAAACTGCCATCCTTTGATTAACACCAAAGTCCCTGCTGAGGGTGCAACTGTGTGTACACTGTGTCACGGTCAGCCATGGTTTTCGTTCACGTTTGGCGTCATGCACCATTGCACCTGGAACGCTTCAATTCGGAAGTTGGATATTTCTACCTGGAAATATCCCAGTTCTGAGCAGTCTGGAACGCAGCATTAGCAGTAGTTTGATACAAATGCTAGATAGCATGCTAACATGCTAGCTTTCAGCTTAAATCGGAGTTGGATCTAAATTCAGATGTTTGCCAAACAGCTTAAAGCTGCACAGTGCAACTTCTTATTCTGAAAAAAAAAAAACTGTTTTCAGCAACAACAAAAAAAACTTTCTGTGAAGATTATGCAACTTTAATCAGGGCAACATTTTTTTCCAGGCGTGTAATTACTATTACACATCACAGGGTTGCTAGCGTGGCTAAAGACTTTGATTGTTTTAACTGTTAATGTTGGGGTGGAGGAACATGACTGTGATGTTGTTGTTTGAATGCTCCCAGTTCAAAAAGCTGTAAGTTATTATTATTTGATAAATCTTAGCAGATGTAGTTTTTAGAGTGGCTTCACAAAGTATTTAGACCACTTCTCTTTTTGCACAGATAGATGTAGATGTAATTTCTAATGGATAAAATTGCCATTTTTGGCCACAAATCTATACTCAATAACCCATTTTCAATAAGTAAAAACCTGTTTTCAGAATTTATAGCAAATTTATTGAAAATCAAAAACTGAAATCTCTCCTTATGTCAGTGTGTGTGCGTGCGTGTGTGTGCGTGTGTGATTCACACTGCATGTCAGGACAAAAGCTAAGCCATTAAGTCCAATTAAATGCTGTATAAAATTATGGCGATGTATAAATCAGGATATATGAATAAAACCATTTGAAGCTGTAACCAGTCCGCCCCATCAGTCAGGCTCTAAAGGCAGATGAGCTAAACAGAAGCCATCTCGATTCAACGTAAAATACAAAATGGCATTTAAAGGACTCAGAGCATGAGCAAAAAGGCTCCCTGGTCTACGGTTATTTTGACAGATATTGCTTATGCGATATTAATCATGATTTAGTAGGGTTCTCATTTTTGCATTTATTTCACTAAAATAAATATAAAAATGATCTACTGTTCTTGCTGCAGTCTGTACCAAACAAGCCTGTTCCATTACCTCTGAAGAACATGATTTGTATGTCATAGTATTTCTGTAAAATTAAAAATATTTATCTAAAACATAAACTGTGCAAAAAGTGTTCTAAATACTTTATGAAGACGCTTTTTATAGAAACACTTTGGCAAAGCAAATTTCACTGTGTTGTGTACTATAATGCTTTCATTAGTCATTTTTGAATATGCTTAACATTTTTTGCTGTCAAATATCTGTAAAAGTAAGAGAACCCTAAAGGCTGAACAGAATGTGAAGAAACATTCAGTTTTGACTACATTGTGGTCTTACGAGGAAACCTTATGTTGCCTCTGCTAAACGGGAATGAAAAAACTGTCNGGTTACAATCACGGAAAACAAAGTTGTTTAGGTAGTAAATATGCTTTGGTGAAATTTTTACTACAGGTGACAAAACTGATTCTGATTGAACTTGAATGTATTGAAGCGATCCTTTCAATTTGAAGACCATAAATATTTTTATTTATAAGCCATGTGTCTGTGTTTTATTGAAGTTACATTACAAATTACTTACATAATGGGAGTGGGAAAAAACTGCAGCTGTGATCCACGTTAATCATTTACCTATTTAACAAATGCTGGGCTCAGCTGGCTTGTAAATGTTGTGTTCATTTCCAAACAACTGCTTTTTATGATGTAAAAACGCATATATATATATATACACATATATATATATATACATATACACATATATATATATATACATATACACATATATATATATATACATATACACATATATATAC
>JAPMOB010249578.1:0-18179 GCA_029875015.1 Lepomis gibbosus
AAGCCAATGCAGAGAAGCTAAGACAGGAGAGATATGATCTCTTTTACTGGTTCCTGTCAGAACACGTGCTGCAGCATTCATCAATATGATATTGATGATTGTAACAAAATATGATATCCTAATACTTTCTTGTTATTGTTCAATTCTTTCATCCTAATTGATGAAAGTGTGGCTGACTCCCATTGGAAATCAGCTTCCAAAAATACACGTGATACAGATCAGCTACTGGATATTGTTTGTATGTTTTCATATGTGCTTGAACTATGATGTCGCCACTTGCTGCATACACAGTGTCTGACTGGTTGCCAGATCTCCAGGCCTTCCACAATGGGACGATTATACCCAATATTATCCCATTAATCTGCTCTGCAGGAAGCTGCGTTATCCCACCCGCACCACTCCCGCAAGTCAGGAAATACAGGACTTCATGCACACATGCACACACATAGAATGATCCAGCAGTGTCTGGTTTGGTCTTTCCCCTCATGTTTCCTGTGTCTTTCCTGTATCAGATGAGCTTTTGACCATTATTGTCTCTGTCTCTGTTGCCACTGGAGGTCAGGATGGGGAAAATTTGAGCACAGGCACATTGTCCAGGAACTTTAAATACATGGGAAAGTGTGACCACAATTAGAAAGAGACTACTGGACTAGAACTTTATACTATTTTGTACGTTACTCAGATTTACAGACTGAAATCTGTCCAAAGATAAGATCATTGAAATGTAATATAATTTCTACCCTTTCTCCATGGAAAACACTTACTGTTACTGTTTATTTTGTATATCAGAGCACCTCAAATGGAGCTCTGATCACTAGTTAAACCGCTGCTACTTTTAACTGCTGGTAACCATAGCATGTGACGCTACGACTCGGTGATAAAATTGACCTAGCCATGGGTTAAAGTTTAACTGACTATAAACAAACTTGTATCTGACCATTTAAAAGCAAATTTGTGCCTTTTTTTCTGTTGGTAGGTGGCAGTGCCACCAGTGCGATAATACACTCTGAGGAGGTGTCCTGGTGTAGTAAATACAAGACTTAGTGAAGGGCTGTGGCATTTTCACACTTGTTTAGTCCATAATTTTGTAATATCAGTATCTCATTATGTACAGTGTTGTCAATTTGTAGAAACCTGTTACCACACGTTTTCTTACCAAAATGCTGTCATGCATGCATCTTTATCTTATTATTATCTTTCACAAATTCTCACTTTTGGATGGATTTTGCTCCTTCTTAATGCTGAGTAGCTGAATCAGCTTTCTTTGCCTGCCCCTAAAATGTCTTCATAGTTTTCATTAATCATTTTCTGCTGCAGTGTCAAAAAAAAAAGAATAGACAAAAAGACAAGAAGTTACTGAGCGCTGAGTGACTTGCTGTATACCAAACCTTTATTGCCCCTCAGGGAATATGTCTGGCATTAGGCGCCTTCACAGATGGACAAAATAGTTTTAAGGACATGGCAGGATTCTCTCAGGGTTGAAAACAGTGATGATTTCTGAAATGATTGCATATCACAGGAAGTCTCCATGTAGTACTAGTTTTTTTGTCTAATACTGGTTCTGAGACGCAATATTAGTTTATGAAAACATACACATCCTACAGACAGACAGATGAAGTGAAAGAAGCAGCCTCTGTTTATTTGTCAAACTGAGTCTCACACTAATGATCACAATATAGATGACTCAACAGATGGATGCAAACTGCTGTGGTGACAGATTATTCAGCGTCGTGGAAGGACAATATAGAGTCATCTGTCTCAGCGCTGTGTGTGGCTGTCTGTTTTTGTCCTCTATGTGTCTGCATTCATGCACATCAGTGTGTGCTGAGGAGTTAATTTGTAAAGGTGCATGCTGCATCAGTCTCCCTCGTCTCCTGCCTCTGAAAAAGTATATACAGGTTCTGGTAGAGAGCGTACTAATGTTTATACAGGTGGTCTTAACTCCTGACCTTCGACCTCAGCTCAGACCAGCCATAAGCCCCCTGGAGACAGACTGATATCATGCTAAACCACCAACATCAGTCTGACTGAGGTTATAATCTGCTTCACTGTAGGTCTTATGTAACTGAGACTGGAGGGTTTCCGATGGCCTTAGTCTTGAAACTACATCAATGTGTTTGAATCTAAATGTAACAGGCATTAAATTGCCACTTCTTTAGGACAGTGGGTCTGTTATTGCTACTCCACTGCTGCAGTTGAGGGTTCAGCTTTTGACACATCATTTGAAGCTTTTATTAAGCCTAGCCATAATGCTAAAAACCCAATTTAAAACATTCAAAACATTCTGTATTGTAGGGAAACTTGCTTGTATGAAGAGATGAAAATAACGCCAGTAGGAAGATTTAGTCAAACCAGCATAAAAACAGAGCCACCATAAAATGCTACTTGAGCCGAAAGGATGAGGATGGTTGATATTCTGTTTTTTCTTATTGTCACATGAAAGGCATCCATAAAAAACAAAAAATGTGTTAGTACAACTCTCAGTACTTTCAGACTTCCATACCCTGCATGGAGCATCAGCCTATTCCTACAGAAGATGCTCATCTTTGAAAACATGTCTCAAATATATAGTTTATTTTTCAGATAAGGCTCAGTAATTTCTTATAACAACTGAGCACTGTAGATTTAGCAAATGTTACTAGGAAGTATTGCATTTGCAGCAGTGGATTAATCCACATTTGGTGCTTACAGAGGATTTCTGGACGATGTATGTGGGATTGAATATTTAATCAAAATAAACTACAAGTGTGTCACCCAGAATAACAGTGTGGCTCACTGAAGATATATCAGACTTAATATACCAAAAATACTTGTTAGAAGGATCACTTCATTGTTGTTTTTGGTCCTTTCATGGGATTTGTTGACAATAACAAAATTATGGAATATCGCCTGATTTGGCCTTTAAACTTAGTAAAAAAAAAATACATCGACCACACAAGCTACTTCTTAAAATAAGAATTTATTGTAATTTTTCTTTCAGCATCTGGAATATTTGAAAAGACACTTGAAACAAGTTCATGAATAAACATCTTCTAAGACTCAGTAACAGAAAATATCACAGACTAAGATGTGGTGTTTTTGTTGTTTTTACCTTTTGGGTGAATTTGTAACAGTGATCAAATCTCTAAAAAGAGACTTTTATCTAGTTAAAGAGTTTGATATTGCTTAAGAGTTAACTTTTATCTGGTTGAAAGTAACTCAAAAAGAGATAGAAATACTTATCAAGGCAAGGATAGTTTTAGACAGTCAGCAAGTCTGTTTTATACACTGAACAAGTCCCTGTAGATTAAAAATATCATTTAAATTTAAAGATGATCTCGCTTACAATGTAGTTTTTGCAGCGTTACAGATTGAACCCAGTATGGAAAATGGAACAAATGACACTATTTCTAACATGAATACTATAACGCTGCCACCACCGCATTCGGAATATTTTGCTAAAAACCTCTTAAAATTACATCTAGTCTTTAAAAGATTTCATAAATGCAAATGCCTGAGCAACAACACTCAGAGTTAAAGTTAAGAAGTACAAATTGTAGCAAGAATTTCATGCAACAACAGTGACAGAAATCTCAGTGCTATGCGTAATCTGTCTTTTATTCTGTGTGCACTGGTGTGTGCAGCATCTTTGAGCATTCAGTAGAAGGAAAAATAGTTTTTGATTCAAGAGGCTTCAACTGAGTCCCACCCCAAACACTTAATCACACAACCTTGCTTTATATTGGTCAAAGCAGACGAGTGTCCATTCAGCCTGACTGACCTGTGACCCTGCCCCCACTGCTTTGTGTACATATATGTAAGACAGAGGGGGTCGGCTGTCCGAGTAATGAATGTTTTGAGGCCTGAAGGGTGTTTTAAACTATACAGAGGTCAGACTGTAACAACACAAAAATGCCAAGCAGAGACACAAATACAGAGGCAATAAACAGACATGAGAACGACATGCTTGACTTGTCACACTCCACCTACCTAAAAAATATACTGTAGATGTATTTATTACTCGCAGATGTAGACTCATGAAAATTTACACCCCAGACCGGCATCCAAAAAGAGAAAAACTTGGATGAAAGATAAAAAGAAAACACGGGCTAGATTCAGGATATCCAACTTTTGCAGGTAATGGTAAGCAAAACAAAGACTGTGAAAACATTTCTTCCTAAGAAAGAAATCAGAAATGAAAGGAAGATTTCAAAACATTGAATAGAATAAATGTTCATCAGCATATTGAACAGTTCAGTGAGTCTTTTATTCCACAGAGGTCTAGACAGGATTGATAGTAGTTGAACAAAACCCTGGGAGTCACAGGTTGACGTCAGGGATCAGTCTTTCACCGACAGATGTCTGCTCACTGAGACAAATACATACATCTGTGTGTAAATGTGTGCAGACGTGTCCCTGCATGTGCATTTTACTGCATTCACGAAAAATTAAAAATATAAGAATATCTTGTAGTGTAGACACATCAGAATACTAACCTTGGTGACAAATACACTGTATATCCAGTGGATCGCCAGCTAAACACTCTGCATTGGTGGGAAAATTTTGGTTTGCATTAGCAGTTACTTAATACAGCACTGATAAGATTGTGGGACAGTGAACTATTAACACAGAGGCTGATATCAATTAGGTAAAATTACAAAACAGCAACATTGAGTCTTTCATGCATCAGTAAGCAATTTGAGTCATACAAAAAGAGGCGGACTCCAATGAAAACCACTATATTGAGAGGTAGTTACAGAATGTGATTACACTTAATGGCTATTGCTGAAAAACTACTGGTCAAATGAATATTATCACTAATGAGGTTAGTCTAGTCCTTGGGTCTTAGCCCAATGGTCACAGTTTCTGGAAAACATAACACCAGCATCAAAAGCTGTCAAATTACAGTATACAGAGCCTTTGTAATGTATCTGTCTATATCCCAAGTCATTTTAATCATGCTTGTTATAGTGTGTTCAAGTAGTCAGCAGTAAAATGATGGGTCATTTCCACAAAGTGAAACACTTGGCTCGTCCAGACTGCCTGTGAATCCAGTAATGCCTGAGGCCCTGCTCTTGTGATTGTGGCTCAGACAGGCAGTAGATTAGCAGAACCGGGAACACATCTATATGCAAGTTACTCCAAATCCACTCTCCAAAATTTGAACATGACCCACACTGGTTTATATCAGGCAGTGGATTAAATACTTACCGGTGAAAGAGCAGGAGTCTGGAAAATTTTACTTCCTTCCCTAAAATTCCATGTCCGCTGTGGTTTTGAGTGGCACTTAGAACTGCTGAACATCATGCAGATGTGTAAAGCTCATATATCTGCAGGCAGACAGAACAGAAACTGGATTTTTTTTTGCTTTTGCTAATTGTAGTTTGTAGGTTCGGACTGAAACATTCATGCGCAAGAACTTTTTTCTGTTCACGGTCTGCAGACTTTTTGTATTGTGTTAGTTTTGAAGTTCTGCTGCAGCACCAGTGCACTATATGGTTAATAACCAAGAGAAGGGATGAGCACATTTGTTTACACATATTTTCTTAATTTAACTTGAAAGCTTTTGCTATACAAGTGTTTGTGTTTTTGCTTAGAGTTGATATTTATGATTTAATTTCTAGTGAGTTTTCTTGGCGTAGGTTTTGTTTTGGATAACACTGTAAAAGGCACCAGGCAACTTTACTGATATAGCCCAATATCACAGATTTGCCTCAATGGGCTTACAATCTTTAACAGATATTTTTTTAAATGGGGGATATCTCAGGAAGAGCAACAGAGGACGGATCCTTCTTCCAACACAGACAGACATGCAGTAGTGCACATTACACTACCAGTATCTTTGTGGCCGCCATAGCCCCGACTTGTACGTACATTTTCAAGGAATGCAGAATTGCAACTGTCACAACTCTATATTTCTAAGATAATGTTGATTTATGTATTTTTTACTCGCAAATTAAAGTATCAATATCAACTTTAGTTCTGAGATCTACCTGACGCTTAATATCTGCGTGTCTTAATGTGTAACACAGAGTGTCTATTACAGCCTTATTTGTTAAAGTACTACTTCTTTGCCTCTCATCAGCTCAGACACAGGGGAAGATGACGCACTTGTCTATGTTAGAAGGACAGTGCTGAGTATCCTTTTACATGCCAAACCTCTTGCAGTGATGTCAGCCAAGGCACTTTCAGTACAATCAGTTTGAATAGCACCCGATGGATCAAGAACCCGTAACAGCTCAGCGCATACACACACAACATACACTCCCGGTGCTTTCTCCTTAGTTGAATGTTGTGTATGGGATCCAGGCTCTGCCATAAGGCAGCTCGGATTAAGTGTTACCAAATGCGCGTCTTCCAAATTGAGGTTTGGACGACTAGGCTGTGATCGCAGCTAAATATGCTGCAGTCAGCTGCTTGTTAATGGTTTCATTGAAACAGTTTTGTCTGTCAGCCTTGTTGTGGGCCCTTCATGATTTTGACTTAGTGAGTGTGTGCTCACTGAGTGCACATTCAGTGCAGTCTGTAAATAGTTGCACAGTGAAATATGATTTGTTGTTTTGGCTCTGCACTCCAGCACATCATGAAAACCAAAAGGAGACAGGGCCTTTGTCGTCAGGGCCTACAATAGGAGACCAGAGTTCGCAGAGTCTATTCGTGATTTCATCTCACTTCTTAAAACACATTTATACAAAAAGCTTTCAAATTGTGGTTTATATTTTTTTATTATATATTTGTATATTGACTTGTTTAAAGTTAAATATTTTCACGGGTCCAGTTGATTCATTGTAACTAAGACCTGACCTGGGACCTACCGGGACTATAGCTTGGCCAGGTTAAATTTATACCCCAGTGGATCCCTCCCCAAAAAACACATTTGAAGGTGCAGGATCAGGAGTGAGAACTCCATTGCTTCTTGTTAAATGGTGGTGTTTTTATGCTGCTCCCGGTGTTTTTCTCTGTTTAGCTCTTATTAGCCAACCCACAACTTTACTGTTAAGGTTCCCTCTCACCAGTCTCATAGTACTGTCATCAGTGTTGCAGTGAAAAAGTTCTATAAAACCCAAAAGACATTGAAAATTAGCCAGAAACACAATTTCAGATTAATGTTAATGTTGCTCACTATCTGCTGGATGTGTAAATAAGCAACTATCTAAACTTTAAAGGTGATGTGTGATGTGTTCACAACTTGTTTCTGCTACTTCCCAGTCACTAAAAAAATCTGTTATTGCCGCATTAACTACACAACATGTCCCACATACAGTTAGTTTCACGAAGGAACTAATCTGAATCAGGGTAAAACCTTTTAAAAACCTGAGGTTTTAGGGGACTCACAAAGTTTAATAATATAAACATGACTTTGCATTAAAATTTCTTAGGCACCAGTCAAAATCTTTTTTTTCTTTCTTTTTACCAGATGACAAAAAGGGGCCCCCATCTTGAATTTCTCTATTCAGTTTTGACTTACACTTAGGGCCAAGCTAGCTAAAGCTGTGACTGCAGCACTCACACACACACACACACACACACACACACACACACACACACACACACACACACTAACACTAAGGCCTTAGTTGAGTTTTCGCTGCTAATCACTGTCATATGTGCAGGGGCCACTAGAAGGCGTGTTGTTTTATCTTACGTCATCATCTGCGTCTATGGCTGCGAACATGTGCTGCCGGTTAACACAGAACGAAGGTAAAAGTCTGTGAGTATTAGAAAAGACAGGCCTGTCTAGAAATGTGCAAATTGATTTTGTGTGTGTTGAGGATGGTTGTGCGCATGCATGAGTGTGTACGTAGTCAGTCGAGTCAGAACATCACCTTCAGCTTGAAGACTCAAGTGGATTAAGAGCTTAGAGATACACTCCTCAAGAGCTTTACACACAAACCCCCTTCATTCCCTTCACAGGATTGGGGTGACTTAATCTCAAATTTATTCTTCTCATTATCCTTTATTGCTAGAGGAAAACATCAGCATGAATGCACAAGGTATTGAGTTGTATTGAGTGTACAAAAAGAAACAACTCTCAACAGCCACAAACACAATACCTTGTGTTTGCTACAAACAAATACATTTTTACAAATGCCTGGCAAAGGTTTAAAGGTCTTTTGATGAAGAAGAGAAAAAACTGACACAGCAAGAAAGCTGGGGTTTGGGGAAAGCGCTACTAAAGGCAACTTAACACTCTGTTGTTAGTTTAGGATGTACACCTAGCTGAAAGCAGTGCAGTCTAATACAACAATCCTGCAATAAATCCTATCATCACTACTTTTTTTCAGAGAGAAGTCGATTCAACTTTATAAACATTGTGGAGGATGTAGTTGGTAGTGCTGTTGAACATAACAAACCTTCAAATGACTGTTTCACATAAGTAACAGTTTACACCAGAAACAACAAGTAGTCCCACTAATAATGTTTACATGCAACAAAAATGCAGCAGAAACAACATATGATTTCAACCGTCATTGTGTTGATAAACTGTATCATAGTATGGAAGATAAGATTTACATTTGAATAAATAAAAAGACATATGAAACAAGGAAATAAAGTTAAATACTATGAAATGGTGCCATGGATGCTTACAGGTATTTTGATTGGCCAACACTGGAGATTTTGGCAGTGGTGCATCAATATACAGTATTGTTGTTTTTCAATTAAAAAATTGAAAAACAATCGCTGCTACAGACATAAGTCAGCTGGTCCTCTTAATGCATTGTGTAGTTGGTTTTGCTGCATGTGTGCCTTTAAAATGTTGGCATTAGCATTCTTGAAAGTGAATGAAGACGGATTTGAAATATATAATTGGAAACTAATCATCCACTTGTTTCAAACTGTTTTTTGTCTAAATGTCAGATAGATGTCCAGTAGATACTGTATATACCGATTCTAATGCGATCAGACAGAAATAAACGGGTGTGTGGCCCTCGGTGTGTTTGGGAGCCTGTCTGTGGCCTCGATCCTGACCCAAGCTTAGATTCTTCTTTAATCCCCAAGTAATTTTAGGTGCCGACTCCTAAGAACTTTGGATGATGAGGAGACAGGGGATGAAGGAGGAGGAGGAGAGACGGGGGAAGAATGAAAGACAAAACATGAAGAATCAGACAAATAAAACAAGTGGAATGAAAATGTAAGAGCAAGAAACAGTGATTTAAAGGAAGAGAACCAAAGCAAGAGTAATTGATGATACCGCCTCATGTATTTTCTGCTCTGTTTGCTCTATTTTTATACAATTTGTACAAAGGTCTCTGTTTTTTGTTTCAGGTTCTAATTCCTGAAGTTGGGGTTACTGTAGAGAAATACGGCTATCTGTGTGACAGTACAATGTGCTGTAAATACCCTTGAAGATCTGTATCATGTTTGGTGTCTCAAAGCCAGCTACATGTCAGGGAAAGAGACATTGATTCTAATGGGATGAGGCAGATAATAATGAGCGTGGTGCCCAGTGTGTGTGTGTGTGTGTGTGTGTGTGTGTGTCTGTATGCGTGTGTTTGTGTGGCAGGACGTCTGTACCCTGGCACCCAGCTTAATCCTACACAAGATCTTACTTGATCTTGCTGTATTTATCTCTTCAGACAAACTGAACCACATAAGGACATGTTGTGTTAGGTTTGGGATTTGATTACATTTGACCTAATCTTTATAAACAGATATCTTGCATGAATGAAGGCAGAATCTGTAGGCAAAGGACAGTATTTTGGTATCTAAAGCATTCTGGTTTGCTTGTAATAGTAGCTTTGGTTGAAATACAGTCTGGAAACCGATTATCTATCGCCTGATGACGATCTCGCAGCACTAGAGATAAGCATTTTATTATATTTTTTTAAAAATTCAGCCAATGGGTTTCAAGATTGAAAATTATACTATAAACAATGACAGGCTGACGGAAGAGAAAGTCTTGGCCCGGATATCCATTATCTATTATATCCCCTGGCTAAACCGCAAGCCCCAAAACATTGTCAGAATTATATTAAATCTGCTTACTAAACCTGATTCCTTTCTAATCACCGTATCAAATCTTTTTAGGTTTAGGTTGTAACAAGTTTAACTAACAGAAGTAAATCAATGAATTACATTCAAGCCACTTAACTTACTTGCAAGAATATGGTCCATCGGAAGTAAGTTTTCAAAAAAAATTCATGAAAACAAACTGCGGCAATAAATATAATTTGAAATATTGTTACTTCCTGAATGCCTGTAACCTCAAAGCTCTCAGCTCACTTCCCATTTTCCCTGGCAGAATATGCCTGGCAGTTGATCTGAGCCTGTCATCTTATGTTTCATATTCTCTTTTTCACTCTTCCTGAGGTTTCTATAAACCTAAAAGGTCCAACTCCCAAAATGTGCTAGTTGTTTTTATTTACATACATTAAAAGCCAGAGAAGGCTGTTAAATTATATAATTATAAACTCTGTACAATTTCTGTGGTCTCAGTTGAAAATGTTAACAAGACGATTTTCTTGACCAGAAATATAAAATCAGGGTCTATTCGATCGCTTGTTTTGTTTGCGTCAGTCCAACACGTTGAGACATTTGACAAGGACATGCTGCGTTGTGGAGTGCAACAACTTTTTAGAGATTCTCCAGTTTTCATTTTACACCCAAAAAGAAACAATATACAAAACAAGAAGACACAATTAAGTAATTGTCAAAATTTGAAAACATTGTTTTTGCAGATTTTATAGTAGTCATCACACTGTTTTCAAATATTAAAAATGTTTGTGTATCAAACTGTGAACCCTATTTTGTTTATCATTCTGGGCCCTGAGCTGACTGTGACGTTCTCTTCTCTGATGGCCACCTTTAAGCAGTGTTTCCTTGTAACCTGAGCTTAACATTTAGAAAATGTCATCTCTTTGGTCAAGTCGAAACTGTTCCTTTGCAAAGGCCAACGGTACTCATGAGACTGAACCTGCCCCTGTTTGGCCTCTCTGTTTCATGGAGGGATTCTGGCAACAGCTATAAAGTCTGCTGTGCCAGGGACAAGAAGTCTGTGTCCTTTCCCAAACTCCCTCAAAGCAGAGACGAAATGGGACAAGTCCCCCGAGAAGTCAGATAAAGACCATAGAAAAAGTGCTCCAAAAAGAAAGAATGAGAGAACATGGAGATGAGGAGATACAGTGTGTGTGTTTGTACATGTAACATTCAAGAATGAAAACACTGGCTAAATATTAACATTGCAGTGGTAGTACCTGTGTCCCATGCTTTTCCAGGTCAGGGGTTCAGCAGAAGGATACACCTGAATGCATAGCTCCTGCTGTGGTCTGGAACATTCTTCTGGGCTTCAGTAATGACCTCCTAATGGCACTAATGAGCCTCCACAGAGGAGGCCTGCTCCACATGGGTCTGGTGGAAAGGAGAAGGGAGGGAGGGCAAGGGGGGTGGAGAAAGGTAAACATAGAAATTGGGAGAAGGATGGAGTTAGATCTGGATGAGTGAGATGGAGAAGGATGACAATGAGAGATATATATCGGCCGATAAATTGGAATATCGGATTTGAAAATCCTCAAAAATCACAGTTGGTATCTGTCTCGCCATATCCTGTATCTTTACAACATTAACCACTCTGTAGGCATCATGTACAGATTTCATTCTAAAACTATTGACATTAAATGTTAAACTACAAAGTTTTGTTTAAAGCAGGCAACATGTATGTCTGTAATAATGTCCTAACCCTAACCATAGTTTTCCAAGGAACGTTAAAATCATGGGCAACTGCACTTGGCTGAAGATACTCAAAGACATTTCATCCCTCATCCAAGAGACTTCTTCAGTTCCGCCTGACTCCGCTATTTATACAGCTAACTCAGCTATTTTATCTCTGGGGGTCGTTGTCAACGATGATCGATACCACTGGTTTGTTAGTGTTCCTGGATGTTGTAACAAGAGTCGTTATGGTCGTTGGAGCCAACCTTGATTTTAACCTTCCTTGGATAACTATGACATGGATGACTGAGAACCTTCACAGACAGTGTCTTGTATTTTTTTCAAATTCAACAAGCAGATTGTAATTTAATCTCTTCTTCCCCATGTGTTTCTCATCCTATTTCTCTTCTTGCCCTTTCTGCCCTCTCTTGTCTTGTCTTGATGCTGTTGTATGTGGAGGTGAGTTATCCATGGGCGAGCTCCAGGATCCCTTCCTCGTCAGCATCCACCTCATCGCCGACCCTGGTCAGGGGAAGTTCCTGCAGCGTGCTGCTGATGCTGTGTTGGCATGGGTTCACCCTGAGCTGCAGCTCTTCCGAGTCTCAGAGCGGGCCTCCGTCTGCCAGCGGCCCTGGCCTAAGCACCATCAAAATGGCAGCCCGACTGGAGCCTGCCAGCCAGCCCTGGCAGTTATCCTCTTCTTCCAGGAGGCATACGGTGGCGAGGAACAGATACTGATGCTGCACCGCGCTCTGCAGAGGCCACCTTGGCGCTACCACCACACTGAAAAAGTCAGCAATGGCCGGCGGATGCTACCACTGACACCATGCAGTCAGGACTTTTTCACTCTGTCTCCTGGCACGCCGCTCTGGGCCGTGCGGCAGGTCCATTATGGGAAAGAAATTGTGCGATTCACTGTTTATTGCCGGCATGAAAACTATGTCTACATGGTGCGGCTTTACAAGCTGCTGCTTCAAAGGAGGGTAGCACAGAAGAAAGAGGATTTTTGCTTCTTTGTGGTGTACTCCAACCCAGATATGGAGATCCAGCTGTCATTTAAGAGGCTCCCGCGAGGTCAGAGTCCAGAGGTGCTGGACTCGGCAGTGATGGAGGTGAGGGTACGAGATGTCGGGGCACTAGTGCCCCTGCTGCCACACCCCTGCAGCCCAATCAGTGAGGTCCGCTGGCAGACAGAGGACTACGATGGAAATAAGATCTTGCTGCAGGTGAGAGTACTTTCTGTTGGTGCCAGTTTATAGGCAAATAAATCCATACTTTTGAATTTTCGAGCTTAAAAATAAAATAATTTCCCCCCTATTCCCTTGGATCAAGACAAATCTGTCACTATATCAATTTCAATTATTACAATAACAAGTTTTATTTATGAAGCTCTTTTCTCAGTCAGAGTGGCGACAGGACAAAATTACAGAAAGAAGGCTGGTTTACTTGTTCTGTCTCTGTTTTCATAAATGTGTACAAGAAAAACAGAGGGAGAAGTCAGTGTCTTGGGTGAAAAAACAAGAGAAGCAGAGGAAGAGAGAAATGAAGAAAAAAATGGGCAAATTCAGCAGCCAAAAATAACTCATACAGCAGACAAAGCACCATAGCATCTCCTAAATTTGTATCCATCCAACTGTAAATGTATCTATCATCATCCATCCTTCATCCAGACTGTAAAAAGTGTGCACACATCTGTTCAAAATGATCAAACAAAGATATATATCGCTAGCAAGGATGTGTGTGAATGAACTCACACGCACACAAAAATTGGTCCTTGTTTGGAGGGTATTGGTTTCACAGGGGATATGTGTCCAGGCGGTGGCAGATAAGTAGTTTTGAAAGTTAAAGCCGATTAAGCAGCAGGTCATTACTGGGATTGAAACAACACTGAGGGAAACAATAAGCTAATCTATCATGACAATGGACCATATGCATGATGCTTAACTGCCACCTGGCCTAAAGTCATGTGGTCGCACAGTAACACGCTGCATTACAATGTGTCATGACATGACACCAGGATAGCAGACAGAGTTTCATGTCTTGTGCTAAGCAGTTTGAAAATGGTTTCCCCAAAATCTCAAACTTTAAAAATACTCCGTGTATTGAGTTGTAGGGTCGTGGTAGTATGTTTTGTAGTAGTTCCGGAAGTATTCTTTTAATGATATCCCCAGTGTTCATCAACACAGAAACACATTAGTTTAATTATTTCAGCTTCTTTTCTGAGAAAATAGTGTTTTTTCAGTTTGATATGGCTGATGGCTAAATATTATAATACCAAACCATACGTAAAAGAAGAAGATTCTGGACAGGTGTCACAATTGGAAACTAAACACTGCACCGCAGTTGCCAAATTAATCCAACCCGAGCTGAAAGCAAATTGATTTAAACCGCTGATATGACTATGAGTGTTTAGATTTCTATGAAGTGCTTTAGCTCGCCATTAGTACCTTGAGAATTTGAAGCTTTGTGATTGGATGTTTCACAGTAAAGTGCACCACGCGAGTCTTCATTCTCCTGAAGTATATAGGCACTTATCTTGAGTTTTTGTCAAAGAATTGTTGATCATTCTAACACAGCTATTCAAGTTTTGTATTCATTTAACTGAGAGAGTTTCATTTACATCCAAGCTCTGGAAGTGCTACGATTGTCAGTCAACTGACATTGTGGATACAGAAATGAACAGGACTTTTACTTTCAGAAAGATGCCCGCACGAAATAACACCTTCAACATTTTTACCCATAATAATCATAGGGTCTGTGGAATGGGAACAAAAAAATTGCTACCTTGTGGTATGTTTTTTGTTGAAGCCTATTATGGAATTTAGGACTTCAACTAACGACTGTTTTCCCTACCAGTTAATCTGCCAATTACCTCATCGATTTAACTCGTCAGAAAAATAGTAAACAATGCTCATTGTAATGTGACGAGCAACGGTCCAAAACCGTAAAGTAAACTCACATATGACAGAACGGCAACCAATTATCACATTTTATCAACTGGAACAAAGGAATGTTTTTCGCTTAAAAATAACCGAAACAATGAAATGATTATCAAAATAGTTAAAACATAAAATAGGTTTAAGCAACATTATGTAAGATTTGATGTTTTTTGTCATTTGGCACCCCTACATTTTCAGAGTGTTCTTCACCACTGTCGTAAATAAGGACAGCTGCCATGACATCCATCTTGAGAATACAGAGCATGTGTATGTGTGAGGTTCTCAGTATAGTATGTGAATGATTTCATATGTGAATGTGAGAGGAAAAGTTCATGAGTATGTAACTACAGATAATATCTCTAATAGCCACTCATACTCCAGGCCCAGCGTGGCAGTGGCAGAGACGCCTTTCTCCGTATTACATGTCAGTGTGCCATCAAAATTATTTTTGAAGAGAAAATTACTACATAATGTTGCTTTAATTTTCTATCAATTAATCATTTCAGCTTTGTCGTTTTTTAATTTAAGTTAACATTTATTAACTTCAATCATACATTTTCTCACTTCTGCGGTATCTTGTAGTTGAAGATTAGTGTTCATTTGTGGTGTTTTTGGCTTGCCGAGGTCAGATCTCTGGCTGACCGTGCTCATCCCAACATAACTAAAGCTTAGAGTAAGGGTCTGATCATTGCCATGTCAACAACCCCATTACCCAGCACCCCCTGCTGTGGCTGCTTACCAGAATTGTAGCATGTCGTCCTCACGCAAAACTGAACAGATCCTGTCATGTTGCATTAGCAGATGAAGGCACGCACGCTCCCCCCCCTAAACATGCACAGAATAAGTTTCAGTAAATAACAAACGTGTGCCGTTGACTTGCAGCATCTTTGGAATAACAATACACGCACACAAACCCGTCCTGTTTTGGCCTCCCTCAAGTGTCATCAAGTTTTAAACCACAGCCCTCAAGGGCTGTGGTTTAACACTGCAGCTGCACAACAACTTTATGGCTAAGAGGGAAGGAAAAATGATAGAATAAGACAGTGTGAAGACAGTGAGAGAAGGATAAACAAGAAACAGTAGACTGCAAAGAAGAGAGAGAGAAGAGGGCAAAGTTGGTTAATAAGAGAGAGGAGAGACATTGACATTGGGAGAGAGGAAAACACTGGGGCTTTGTTACACTCTTTTCACTTTTGTCTCATACATAACTGACACATTTGTACTCTCATTTTTGTGAGGACCCCCTTTGACACAGTGCATTCCCACGCTAGCTCTAAACCTGTAACCTTTTTTTGGGCCGATTCCTGAGAATGTAGAAACAAGTTTTGTAAACACAACATTGACATATCACTTTTTAAGTTTATTCTATTTTAGCTCAGATTTTGATCTCTACCAACACCCAAGGGAAATATCTGAATCTTTAGCTGCTAAAAACTCCACCATGTTCACCAGCTAGTTGTTAAATTTATCTGTCTACTGATTGGTGCTAAGCATGTAGTGTACACTGGGTTTTAGGGCAGCGGCGAAAAAGAGGGATGAGAGTGAACTAAAATAGTAAAGTTGCAGCCGGATAGTGAAACAATTAGCTAAATCTCTCTAAAAAGCTCTTTAAAGCCAAAGGGGGCTGCAAGTTTAGGTGATTATTTTCTGTAAGTTCATCACTGAATGTGACATTGTTTTCACGTCATCATTTGAGACACTGTTGTTATTAGTATAAGTATTAATTATAGTTGCTTTAACCATCACAACAATATGACTAAGCCATAACTCTTTCCTCATGAAAAGATTGTGTTTGTGATATTTAGCCCTGCAGATTGCTCAGGTTTTAAAGTGTTTATTTTAGAATAAACTTTTACATAATGTGTTGTTTGTTTAGGCTCTAGGGATTGCAATAGTCTGTTGGTCAGTCTGTTGGTCGATCCACCACTTCTCAATAATTATTGGATGGATTGCCATGAAATTTTGTGCAGGCATTCATGATCTCAAGACATTGAATCATACTGACTGTGGTGACCAGGTCACTTTTCCTTTTGTGGTTGCATGAGACTGATATTGCTGCTTTTTGATATCTCTATTATTGGATGGATTGGCATGAATTACTGAAATATGCCAATACTTTCATCTATGACCACATACCTCCAAAACAATTGGCTTTCTCATCAGCCTCAGCTGTACTTTGTGTTATGTTGAATTAACAAATGTTAGGATGCTAAACTAAGACTGTGAACATGGTAAACATTATACTTGAATAAATCAGCATGTTAGCACTGTCATTGTGACCAGGTTAGCATGCACACATTAGCATTTTGCTCAAAGCACCACTGTGCTTAAATGCAGCCTCTCAGAGCTGCTGGCATGGCTGCAGACTCTCAGTCTTGTTATTTGCTATTGCTAGTTTTTTTGTGATGTACAAGCTATTATGTAGCTGTGCTGTTATTTACTTTCTTGACGAGAAAGTAAATAACAGCACTTTAATACTTTTTTAGGTTTTATGTTGCTTTCCCGATTCCAGCTTTGTATTGAAAACTAATTTCTCAAGTGTTACTTAGCTTAATCAATTGATCCAGTTGTCTACACAGATATTCATTTTATAATAACCACAACACAGAAAAGCAGCAAACTCTGTCATATGAATGAGCAAATGATTAATTATTTTCTGTGTAAATTCCTTAAATGATGAACTTTCATAATACATTTGAATTTGAAGTTATACACACTGTATAAATATTTCAATTCACAATCAATGATCAGCAAGAATATTTATTATTATATGTCAGAAATACAGACGTCAGTTATTTCCTGCACATTAGTCTGTCATGAGAATGTGATAAATCACAGTTGTTCTGAGGAAACTTCAAGATTTACTTCCATTCTCTTCCATGATATTTATTGTGAACATATGGAAATCNGTTCCCCATGCTCTTGGAAATAATTGTCTTGAGGCTGCTGTGTGGAAAGTTATTGCTTCTGCTTGTATTGTTTTGTTGGAAAGCCAGATGACAGAGCGGACATGAGAACAGAAACATGGAGAAACTATCAGCATCGAGAGGAGGAGGGACCTGTGCATTTCAATACTTACAGAGAAGGAAAACATAAACGAGAAACTGAACTGACAGAGCAATGAAATGAATACTGCTGCAGCTGCCTTACATGTTCAAAAAAAGAACATTTCCACAAATCGCATCACAGGGGAATCTACCATATTCTTTCTTACTTTTCCAGACCCGTTACTTTGTAGATGACGTTCAGACTGTAGATTTGTGGTATAGCAGGTTTTTCTGAACAGCTGTCTTTAAGTTTTGAGATGCTTTGGTCCATAAATAGAGGTGATACTCATGGGGCTCCTCTGGATGCTTATGAATTCTCCAGCTGCTGGTGTGATTCATGAAGTGGCCGGGCTGAGAACAGGGGGCGTGTGGGACTTTTATAAACCCCGGGGTTCCCTTGTATTCCTTCCTCCTTGTCTTTGCTGCCTGTACGGCAGCAGTGCTTGGTTGCATGAGAGCCCTACACAGAGATGTTAATAGTCTTGAATAGGGGTGGGAATCTCTGGGTACCTCACGATTCGATTCGATTACGATTCAGAGGGCTGCGATTCGATTATAAAACGAT
>JAPMOB010249579.1:0-27074 GCA_029875015.1 Lepomis gibbosus
CACACACACACACACACACACACACACACACACACACACTCACTCAACAATGCTGCTACAGTTCCGTTACTGATTGTGTTAATAGGCCTATATGCTATTTTCACTCACCAGGTAACGTTACGATAACATGAGCCTCATCTGGTTAGTTTTCTGTGTTTCAGTAACGTTTGAAACTACGAAAAGAGTTTAGTTTGCGTTTGGTCGCGTTTCAAATCTCCTTCAGTGATTCACATTAGTTTATTTCAAACGTGAGCCGAGTGACCGCCACGCAGCTGTTTTGTTGTCACAAAACGATGTTACGTATCATCTCGCTATTTTAAGTGGGTATACGGAAATATTAGACCGTTCCTAGTGGGTGTACGCCGTATACCTGCGTATCACGTAGACTACACCACTGTTCACAAATAACCAAGCCCTAACCAAGCCATGAAGTTATAGATGACCTAAAGCAGCCTAATATTATGCTGGGACCCGTCATGCTTCAGCTGTGCTTTGAGTAAAACCTCTCTCTGTGCCCATGCATTATTCCTGTCTCTAGAGCCATTGTGACACTCATGTTTGTATAACAATGAATGCTCCAAACTGCACAGATTGTAAGGTAAAAAAAAAAAGCTTTCTTTGCAAGTTACTCTATAATGATTGCCTTTTCACTCTTTGCTTTTCACCTTCTCCCTTGTCCCTGTCTATTGTAGCGTTTCTATTTTTATTTTGTTAGGAAGTCTGATAAGACTGCACACACATGACATCATCGAGTTTTGATAGCAAATTACAGAATTGATCTTGAGCTCAGCAGGCAATTATCAGTGTAGAACCACGGTGCATATAAATGAGCCCAAGCAAAGGAAAGGAGCAAAATCTGTTCCTGCAGCACATTTCTAATATTCTACATTGCAGGGCTGTTTTGTTGTCAGTACCTGCGAGCTCTGCGGGAGGAAATTCCCAGATCACTAATGTATTTGATTTTCCCCACTGATCAGAGGAAACCGATTTCTGACCTTTCACATAGGCATGATAAAAAAACGGCAGTATAATGGGTTATTACCTCTCTCTCTCTCTCCCCTGCTGTTCTCTTGCTTTCCTTGACACTCATTCTGGCTCGTATTCAGAGCTGAACAAATACGCCAGGTCTTTACAGGTATGACCAACACAAAACCCAATGCTGAAGCAGACATTACCATGGACATTATTGCCGCGCTGTTCCCTGCAACAAGGAGACGACAACAATGACGCTATTCAGTAACCTTGCTGGGAAGTTGGTTGCCACTGCTTGTTGATAGGCAACTCTCTCTCTCGTTCCATTACCGCCTGTCGACTTGGAAAAGGCCATTAATATTCCTTTGCTGAGTAGAGGCTTTAGTTTTAGGCTGATCACGTGGAGCACACTGGCTGCTACCTCCCCACTCTTACAAGTCAGATAATTACCTATTTAGATGTTGCTGAGGAGATGTGTGTCTGTGTGTGTGTGTGTGTTCCTGCGCGTGTGTTGGCCTGCTGCCACCGCTTGTGAAAAGAAGCATCATGAAGTGGATCTGTCACTATAAGTTAGAGACACAGGATGGCTGCCCACTAAGGAAATAGAAAAAAAAAAGAAGAAAAAAGCACAGGACACTAAACTGAACTATCAAAGCCACAGAACCAGACTGCGGATATTCATGCTCTGCAAGCAGAGTCACACTCTGACTGCCTTTTATGTTGTGGTTGCTGTTTTTGCGATTCTACCGACACCAGCCCACAAATTTCATTAGTGTCTTAGGTAATTACAGTGGATCTAATCGAAAGCTATCATATTTCTGCAGTTAATGGGCTCCGCATGGAGGCTGCTGAGGTGAAGGGCTTTCTGAAAGGTCAGCTGACTCACCGCTACTGCTTACCCCCTTCAGCTCTACCTGCCCACACCTCTTAAATCTCAATCAGTGATAGGACCCGTGGCCATTCATTAGCTTGGTATCCAACGGCTGTCTCTTTCATCTCACCCCTCACGTGCCCACCACCAAGCCACCGCCGCCCCTTCTTTTCCGATCCTTCTTCCCCTTCGTCAGTAGAAGCACTTTTCCTTCGATCCCCAAAGGTACAGGGGGTCGAACTGCCGGGTAACTGCTACTGAACCCCTCCAGCTCAAACACACACAGACACACACACAGACATACAGACACACACACACTCCCTGCCTCTCCCCTGCTGCCTCCATATCTCCCTCCTCCACGTTGAAGCCATCACGATCCTTGGATGTCTCCCGGCTTCCCTCCACTTTCTGTTTTTTCCTCGTCTTCTGCCAATCAGTGGAGCATTTCTCACAGAACTACTTGTGGCAGGAGAGAATGGCAGCCGGCGGGATTGTGTGAGTGCGCGCTTGTGTGTGCGAGCATGCGCATTTGGGCAACAAAGCCTTGCACTAAGCTGAGGGCGGCTCAAAGGTCCCCCCCTGAGGCAGAGCTGAGATTGAGTTCATTATTCAGTAGGAGTGGGTTCCAGCTGTGTGAGGAGAGGAACGGCGAGATGCCCTGTCTGTGTTGTGGCTCCTCCAACCATACTGTCCACTGGGAACCAGCACAAAATATTGCGAAGGACAAAGACTCCAAGTGTCACACACATATGGAAAGACAGCATTTGGCTTTGCCTATTAGTGAAGGCTCGCTCCGTTCTAACACGAGATCACACTAAGGGCACTTTTTAGTTGTTCTTTTGGGTTGTAATTTTTTACTGTATATATTCATTCAGTATATAGTATATATAGCCTAGTCTATAGTGCCCCCGATGTGACTATGTTGTACACATGGTGCAGCACTTAACCAGAATTCTTATGTATCCCTAGATGGCAGTAGTAAGTCAGTGCATTGCCAGACACAGGCAAGAGTGTGTCTTTTAATGTGCATGAGCATGTGTCTGCCTGTTTGTTTTCCCTTGAGGTTGATAAAGTGTGTTGGTGTAATTTTCAAAAATAAGTCTAAACAACAAGTAATAATAGATGAAAAAAAAAGATACAGTATTTTCAAAATAGTCTTGGTGCCATGCTGTTCCTCACTTACAGGACCAGGGTTTCTCCTTCACTCATGAATAAATACAGACAGCAGAAGCTTTTTTGTTTTTTCCCCCACACAAAGCAATTAAATTGAAATTGCTTTGTTGAAATTGCTCCTCAAACAGCTTAGTACATGCACAGGAAATGGCATCACAGTGACTCTGTATTTGTGAGAATTAAATGTATGATGTTCATCTCCTCTGACATGTGCATGAAATTGCATTGAGGAACAATCAACTCTTATACAATAACATATGCTTGTTTACATCGACACAGACTGTTGATGACTTCTGCATTGAGGCAAACATGTAATATCTAACCAGAAAACATCCATAATTTGGTACAGGAAACATAGCATTGGCCATTAGTTATGGCCAACCGATGTGAGTAAGGACGCTTAAATCAATTTGATGATGGTATATTCTGCTGAAATACGCACACATGAAACAACTCTGCCAATACATTGCCCTGAGTGTAACAAAGGTGCAGTTTACATGCGCCTTTTCAAAAAAAAAAAATGCAAGTCATTTTCATCATGATGAGAGTGCAGTGATTCATGCAGCAAATGGCCTGTCATCCCACTGCTTGATTAACAAGCACTGAGATCCTGGGGGACACCCGTGGATCCTCATCACTTTATGGCCGAGGCAGAGGAATGCACTCGCCCTCCGCAACAAGACGGAACCAACCTCCATTCAGTGTATTCCCTGCTTTTCTGACTAATAACTGTCAAAGGAAACAAAGCGCGCGTCAGACCAGATTTGCCGGCCGATCTTTGCTCATTCCTCATTTTATAAAATTGCTTTCGACTTCTGAGGGGAATCTTGTAGTAATCCCACTGGGAAGAATGCTGAGGCTATAAGCTGAGGCAAAAGCCACAGCGGCGGAGTTATTAGCCTGATAATGAGCCTGCAACTATGACAGGGTCAAGCGGGGTCAATAGCTGATGCTAATTTGGGAGAGTGGCATCACTGTCTGAAGCAAGAGTAGCTAAGTGCAGCCGAATGCAGTGCAAGATCTGGCATGGTGAGTGGCAGAGCCATCACTCATGTCAGTCCGTGACAGGAGCTCCAAGGGCACAGTGCTAGAAAACAACCCACAAAGCATCACCTCAAACAGATGTACGACCCTGAGGTTACGTGGGGTGTGCGTTGTGTGACTGTGTAACAGCACGTCAGTGTGTACTCATGACAGGCAGGCAGGCCGAATCCAGTCCTGTAAGTCAGGACCTGTACCGCAAGTGAGTGACACACAATGCATAAGTGGCTATTAGGCTGCTTCAGCCTATGCCATTGAGCAGTATGACTGCCATTAGCTCTTCATTCCCTCTGACACATCTGCGCTAAAGCCAAGCTTGCTGGACCACGCTGAGTATTACTCCTGTTGACAGGTGTATGCCTTCTTTGTGCATGGAAACACTCAAATTAACAAAAGGGTGTTACATTTAAGCTGATGTGATTGTGTATGGGTGGAAGACTTGATAATTAAGAGTAATGGGGAAAAGAAGAGACAGATAAGTTAACCATAATCACAGCCCGCATGAATCATTCAGAACCAGGACAGCATTTTATAACGGTCAGAAAAAGTTGAAGCGGTTCAATGAAATGGTAGGCACTATGATTGCAACTGAAAAATGCAGTCTGCTCTCAGCATTCAAGGGAAAAAAAACATAAAAAAAGACTCATGAAATTATTCATTTGGGTTTTTTTTTTCACAAGAAGAAAACAGTGCAATCCCAGCAGCGCACACTAGCAGAGGCTCGATGTGAAATGTCCTTGAAGACGTGGACTTCCTCATTCTTTTTGACTACTCAATAATAAAACACGACAGATGGTTCCGCATGAAAGTTAGGCGTGTTGCCATCTCATTTAAGATACATTTCTTTGTCACCGTAAACAATGTTTCGCTTAATGAATTTATAATGGCGTGACAGCACGTGGTTGCTTATATTTGAGTATCACTAACAGCGCGGTTCATCGGAACATAATGAATACACGTAGCAGTATCATATGCACTTAGTAGACACTTTTAAAGAGGATATGTGAATAGAACCACATTTACAGTGATTTAGCTCTCAGTTTCTGACTACCATTCTGTCAAGAGATTGTTATTAACAGAGACTACACTTAGTAGTAGTACACTACTGACTTTATTAGTACCAATCTTCACTTATTAGTATGAGATCTACCATTTGCAAACAATCTATTCTCATTGCTAAAAGCACTAAACAACATTTAGTAAATTAACTTAGATTCAACAGCATTCTTATGGAACAGAGTAGTAGAGAGATTTTAGCTAGATTGTAGTATCCTGTGGCTCTGCTCCGGCAGCCTGTTGTGTGGCCAGTGTTCACTATGGTGCACACGGCCATTTACTTACCTTTTACTTCAGTTCAGGAGAGAGAAAAACATTTTTTTTTCTTGCTACAATTGATCTCTGTTGCAAACAGTGAACACCACTAACTGGTGGACCATACAGGTCTTATTTTTGATGAAAATGACGTGATTTCTGAGAAAAAAGGACACTCTAGAAGGTAAACAATGTCTCTCAGCACAACACACTGTATGTTTTCCTAACCTTTTACAGACATGTTAAATGGCTGAAATGTAAAAGCAGGCGACAAAACCACCTCAACTCAAGGTCCATTTGGAGCTTTCTGTTATATCACATGATCTTCATGAGCAGATGAGGTTTGTTTAGTTTTTATCTTCAAAATGAATTCAACACTTGCACAACATCTTGTTTATGTTACCTTCCAAGCTCACTGTTGACCTTCGAAGCAGCAATTTATGAAAAACTATCTTCCCCCAACACCACTAATGGTAGACAACTCTGCAGTGAGCCTTTATGAAATGAGGTGTTGCAAGAAAACCACATAGGCACAGTAGGTAGACCATCCATCCATCCATCCATCGTCAACCGCTTATCCTGTGCACAGGGTTGTGGTGACAGTTGGTAGACATTTTATAAAATAGAAAATTGTTTTATTGCAATAACTAATTATTGCTTACTATCTCTGTTGCTATCATGACAATTACATTTTCATGATAGTAAACTAATTCTGGCATACATGTGTTACTCTTTTAGTCTGCAAGGTCAGAATTTAAATTTTACTGAACCAGAATATAGAAAAATATACTGTTTTATACTGACAGTCTTGTTTACAGGTTTAACTCTTCACTGTTTCCACAAGTAGCATACAGAGCAGCAAGAGGCCAAAAGAGAGCAGAACGAAGCAGCCTGCAGTGGTTTACCAAAGGGAGGTTTATCTCAGCAGTACACATCCATTGAGTCAGAGGGCTTAAAAGTTAATTTTTTATTTTGTTGTGCTTCTGTCAAATGGTTTCTGTCAGACTCTCTTGCAAAAATCACAGCAGCAATGTAGGTGAATATTTTTAAGCTCAGTATCATACCAATTATTCCTCAGTGTGAGCTTTACGTGCCCTTGGACCGATTGTAAACAAGTCCTGTATAGCTCAGCAGTGTCTAATGTCACACACAATTGCACACATTGCTATTTTGTAAGATTCATAGGCTATGAGCTAATTCTGTATGTGGGGTTTTGTGGGAGTATACAGACTTTGTGCTTGACTGGTGACAGTGGTGAGTGCTGAGATTACTCATGCCTTATCCTACCTTCTCTGACTTTTTCTTCTCTTGTGAAGACCCTCCTCTGAACACCCATGGGCCGCACTCCCTTGACTGAACAGCCAACCAATAATGATAGATTTCGGGCGAGCTGCGCCACCTTGACGGCGTTTAATCATTGAGAAAGGCAGGAAACGTACTCATTCTTTATTCTCCTACACTGCCACCCCGCCTCCCCCCCTGTCCCTCTGCCTCTCATCTCTCCTGCCGTCTCCGGTGCGTCTGTTCGCTGTGTAGAGCGGCGGTGTGCACGTGTCGCAGAGCGGGCGGGAGCGCTGCACTGTTCTGCGCACCGGTTCCGCTGGACATCACCGAATAACGGCGCTCGACAACCGGGTGGTGGTGGAGGGGGAGACTGGACCCGGAGCAGGAGCAGGACCAGGAGAAGCACCGTGGCTCTTTATAGCCCGCTCTCCGAAAACATGTCCGAGTTTTTTCTCCTCGCCTTTCTAGCCCTATTTTCGGGATTATTTCCGTGCGCCGAGCCCTCGACAGTGCCGGACGAGGAGAAAGGTAAGGAAGAACCGGGCCGTCGGGGATGCGCAGTCCGGTGAAACTTGGCACCGCGGGCCGTCTTAGTGCAGTCTGGTGTCGTTACGGGCGCCAAATGTTGTGCAGTTGCTGGATTCAAACCTCTATTTGTCTTCCAAAATCAGAATTCATAAACGATAAAGAGTTGAAAATGAGAAGGATACCACACTGGAAGTCTGCATATTTTCTGTGTAAATCATTCAGCGTGTTAAAATGTTGCATTAGCTTATGATGCGTCCCAGCTGATGAACCACAACGATAACGCCTTTCCAACACATTGAACTTGGCGATGCGCATTTAGCAGAGATCTTGCATTGTTGAATTTTCAGGAACATTCTTGAGGCTGTTCCGGAATAGATTCAGTGGGTCTGACTGCAGGCGCTTAGCAGCACTAACCTACAGTGCAGCAGGTGAAAATATCGCTGTGCCGAAGTGTATTTTGTTTCACCTCGAGCTGTAGCCTGTAGTTCTGCCGTGGGCTCACCTCAGCATCGGATGGAGACGCAATTGATCGGACTTGTTCTGCACGGTCAACTCTGGACCTACAGTGCGGTGTGCAACATGAATGAGGATGTCAGGGAACTGTTCACAATTTCTGGACAGCACACTGACTGTTGCACGTCTGATTTAGAATTCTGCCAAAACATGACAGCTGTATCCATGCTGCGTGCTGTTTTCACATTTTCAATGAGGTCAATTCAAACAAACTTCTCCTATTAACCTATTTTATTTGCAGAATAGAGTTCAAACACATTTCGTGTTGCCTGTATCTTCAACAGATACATTCATTAACTACTTATTGAAAGTATCGCGATCGCAAGTTTTATAACCATATGGATCCTCAAAGGAGGAATAGTAAGTAGGCTACAATGGAAATGTTTATTTTGCATAGTTATTTTTATGCTTTCACTTCCCCACCAAAGTTCTCATTTAAGTAAAGATATGATGAATTATGGGCACTAGACATTGATTGTAATAACATTAGGCAATTTTTAAAAACAACAAAAAAGCATAAATAAATGCAAATTTCGAAACGTAGTACAGTATATGCAATTATTGTTGGCCTTCAGGTCACAGTTCCCTCACATCTTCATTCGTCAGCATAGCAATGAGAGTCAAGACTGCTTGGCTTGCTGTGAGACCGTCCCAAATGTCACCACATGACCCCCCCCCCTCCTTCCCTCTAGCGTGGAAAACAGGGACTTAGAGTTTTTCTGGCAATCACAGTAGGCAAGAAAAGCACTGTTTACCTCTCTCTGCGCATAAAATGAAAAGATGAATTTGTCTCTCTGTCCCAGAGGATGCCCCTGCTCTGAGAGGGGGTGGGGGGGGGCGCACCTGAAATTTTGAAAAGACTGTGGGAGTTGTGTTTGTCAGCTTTGCAGCACTGAGCTTTATTAGTGTAGCTCGAATCAAAGTCAAGTAGTATGTGGCATTGGATTGTCTCATTTGGGCTAGTACAGCAATATTTTAATTGAGAACAGTTAAGCTGAGATCTATCCACACACACACACACAGATCTGAAAGTATAGATGGGAGCTGCATCTTTCTGTAAACCGATGCTATCCAAGTCTGCGTTTGCAGCAAGAGTAAATGAAAGCTCTCGTAGCTGTGTCTAAATGGACGGTAATGATAATAGCATTTCTTATTACTTCCAACACCAAAGCTGGTTGTTAGCCTAATTAGTCAGAAATTAATTTGCTTATGTGGTGGCAGCGTTGTAACATTGAATGCCAAGAAGTGAGCCCGTGACTTTCTCTGCTTGAATTCGAAGCATTTCCAGAGGCTCATTCATACAATGGTATTGCCTCTTTGAAACGCCCCCACCGTGTTCCAGCCCCTATCACTTGTGTTCATCTAACATTGAGCAGGCCGACCTGGCCGGGTCGGCATGGCAGCACACTGCTGATATGACAAAACGACAGACTCCAGAAGTTTGGACACACCAGAGTGTTGTCTGTTTATTATAATTTATTTTAAATCCAAATACCCTTGATCTGAGTCAGTGACCTCACCACCAGATAAGCATCATCTAGTACAAACAGCTCAAGGTTGTTTGAAATGTATACCCCATTTAAAAGATGATAGTATAGTGGAAGACACAGATAGGTCCATGCACTTATGCAGGGAAGTCTGCTTTTAGGAGCTAATTAAGTGAGATAGTATCGCAAGTGTATGTTAGTGCAGGTGTGTCAGTTGGTGTACATGCACGAAGGCTAGCACAAAATCTAGATGAATTTGTTTGGTATGTATATGCAGTGTGTTGACCAGTAGAGTTATTGTATAAAATAAGTTCATAAGTTTTCTTTCTAAGATTGGCTTAGCTACACATTTACAAATAGTCACCACCTCTTTCCAAATTCATCTCTTCACATCAAAAAATTCCATATTGGTATCAACTGACAATAACACTAAGACATAATGGACTAAACCGGAAACTGGAAACTGATCATTTACCAGTGGAATGGAAGAAGAAACACTGATTTGTTCTTTGTACGACCTTAATGATGAGGTAATTTTCTCTTCTGTTGTCCTATTATTCTTCTGTTTTACTGGGAACCTACTTCACCGAGCACTTCATTCGGTAATTAAAAAAAAAAAACATGAGTAGTTGTTTTTACACATGTATGATGCAAATTGACTCAGATGGCTTTTAACATACAAAGCAAAGGGGCACTCCACTGATTTTACACTGTTGACTTGTCACAAGTACAATTCAGCCTGTAAAAGCAGTGAACAGTCAAGGGCCTGTCTGCAAAAAATGACCCCGATGATGTCATTGCATTTTCAGCAAATTTAGGATCCAGTATTTTTAGACCCATACTTGGGACTAGAAGTCAGGATGTTTCCATCTGTGCTGCTTCGATCTTAGCTATTCTTTTTGGATCTGTCTCCTGTGAGTCCTCTAACTTCATGGAAGAGCACCACTACATCACAGGAGTACCACTTAAAGTCAGTTAGTTGAATAAAAGCATGAGAGAGGAGGGAAACAGCCTCAGGATAAACTTTAGGCTGTAGTGTTTATTTTCTTTGTTCTTTTATGGGGGGTACAATTTAAAAATGTACTAAATAAAGGAGTACTTCTAAAATTATTAGTGATGTTTTTCTTTTTTTAGATCTGTTACCAGAAGATGTCTTTTTTATTTTTATATACAGGGGTGTCTTGTAGCTAACTAACTACTACTAGAAATGAACACAAATCGGACAAAACGGAAATTTCTTCTACTTGCAGTTGTTTGTGATTATTTGGGGGAGAAAGTCAGCAGAGGAATGTGATAAACAGTGTGAGAATGGAACTAAAGAAAGGTGTTAAATCATCAGCTGCAGCAGAGAAGAAGCTGCTGGTCTGTTTGTCTGTCCGTCTGTAAACCTGTCTGTAAACCTGTCTAAAGCTGCTAGTGTGTTTGCGGCTGCAGAGCTCCACAGAGCTTTACTGGCCGTGTGTCTCAGGGATGCGTGTAGTCTCACCCGGGCCGGGCATCGTGGTTTGTAAAGAGTAGCTATGATAAAGCACAATAATAGACATGATTGTGGGTATTTTTAAAGCATTATTGTACCTCGGCATAGTTAAACCAAACATTGCATATGCCTTAATTAATCACTGATTTAACGCACCACCTGCAGAGCACACAAAGTGACATAAATCAAATGCACCCTTGTTTTTCATGACCAGTAGGTGCATGCTGGGCTTAGTTAAATGCTAAATGTTCATGGTGGATCATCCAGTGGTCTTTTCTACATTTGTTACATTGTTGAAGAACTATATTCTGTAAGTAGTTTATATTTCCAATGCCTATGAATATCTTTAAAGCACTATAAAATCAAATGTATGTATGTGTTATTATTTATTAAACAAGAATCTATTTTAGATTAATAAGGCATTTTTTCTGATTGTTTACCCCAGTTAAAATTGGCTGGTGGTGGGGTTCAGATAATTCATAAAACTTAGTTTAGGTAAAAATAAAAAGAGAGAAAAATAGATAAGTGCATTATGTATCATTTCCAATAAATATTAGGTTATAAAATACTACATTTGCCTGATTTAATTACCTAATAGAAAGTCATATAATAGTATTGATAAAAAGTTCTTAGGCACAAAAGGCTTTTTACAAATGCACTTTTCATAGTTCATGATATAGTGTCAAATATTTAGCCCTTAACTTCTAGAGTTAGATATTGTCCAGATTTCATTGCATCACTATGTCATCAAAGCCAGAATGCTGGTGTTACAGCAAAGGACGCTAGGTTACAAATCAGGGATTTGGATATTAATAATATCTGTCGTCTGCACAGTGACTATCTATAACTCTGCTTCCTTAGTGCTGCTGAGTTAAATAAATGTTCACTCTATTTAATGTCACCATTGTATCCTCACTCATTTAAGAGATAGCTTGGAAGCAGGAAATTGGTCCCTAAATTGCAGTCGGACATGATAAATTGCAACCAAATGGAGATTATGTAAATCACTTGCCTTTAGCAACACTGAACCAAAAAATCGTTTTGTTTTTGATGGTCCTGAGACCTTTCTAAGATGTTCACCCGACACTGAGTTAGCGTTATATGAAGACCAGGATGTCGTTTTTACAGGAGGACTACTGGGTAGGGACTAACGGTTGACCTTCAAAGGTTGGACTGAATTCTGTTTTCATAGCTGTTTTACGTCTTTTTCTGGGAAGTATTCACACAAAATGAGGCCGACAGCTGCGAGGCCTCCTTTGTAGCTCAATTTTCAGTCCGCATCCTGTTCTGACACGGCAGCAAAAGTGTCCACCTCAGCAATAGGCGATCCTCAGGATGGAAGTTGGCCCGCACTCACCCCTCTGCTCTGTCTTCACCTAGTGATTGGAGAAACCACATGTAGATTCCAGTTAAAGCTGGATTTTGAAAGAGTAAATAAAGTGAAGGCAGAGGACAGGGTGAAGGGGAGGGGATGCACTAGTCAGCACTGTGTTTCTTGTGCAAGTAGAAGTCAGCACTGGCTGGTGTTATTATTGGCATTCGTGTTCCGTGTTCTGTACTTCAGATGCTTTTTATTGACTATTGCCTCACAAGTTTGTCTTGGCTGAAAAACCAGACAAGTCATCACGACAGCCTGTAAGCTGGTAACGTGTTGAGAAGGCCAGCAGTTTGTACACGTGCAGATTAAGCACTTCTGTCAAACCTCAATATTAAGTTTTCCCCCTAAAAGTAAAACAAACAACATAATAGTAGTCTACTATTTTTCTGAGGTTTGTCTGAGCTAAGTGCTTAGGCAGCGTTTTTGCAGGATTGCATTCTGTCTTTTACAAGCTATGAAAAGACATTAAAACAGCTGACACATCTATCCGGTGATGTCAGCTAAGTGTTGCTGTCATTGAGCTCTTACATCTATCTCAGGGCAGAGGTGAAGTGTGGCCTCAAGCTACCAGAGGCGGCAGTGAACCAGCCCCCACGCGTCTCATCATGGTGTACAGAGTAACAGTTGGGCTGGGCTGACTCTTGCAGAACAAACATATTGAATGAAGCTATTGGCTTTTGATAGTGTCACCTTTAATATCACCTCTCACAGTCTTAATGGGTTACAATTGAATCAGTAATGGATTGGCTGAGGTTTTGAAAGCCATTGGCTGTAAATTGACTTGTGGCATTGATTACCAATGGAAGGAGGAGCTACATTTTTGACCCCACATGATCTATTTGGGATGATGTTGAGGGCAGACTCCATTACGCGGGTGGCATGGGGTTTCTCAAATGTTACATAATTCAAAATGTGAGTTATGAATCAATAAGTCTCTCTTCAGAGAAGCCTCATCTTGCCTGGAGTTGAATCCAAGAGCTGGGCTTAGCCGTATGCTGAAATGGCTTGATTATAAAAAAGTGAATATAAATTATTAATGTAAGAAAGCATAACTGTTTTATTGCCAAATATGCTAATGAGAATGGGACTCATAAGGGTGGTGGTGGATAAACCGCTCCTTTCACAAGTTGAATATTAGGTCATTAGGGGGTGATGGATAAGATAGAATGCATCATAAAATGAAATTTAAGGGTGATGTAATGCCCTTTGTTAAAGAGAAAAACCTATGCACATGAACAAACGAGACCATCTGCTGAAACACAAATTAACAAACTATGAAACAGTCTTGTACTATATATATTTTATGGCACCGCAGTGTAGTGCGCATTGCCATGGACTGTCTGGATCGTAAAGGTTAAAGTTAGTATGCAGCTGGGTGTGGAGAGTGAGGCCTGAGTTGAGTGAAAACATCTTTCTGGAGATGTCTCCAAGGGGGAAAGTGTCTCTGTCTCAGGCAAAAAGTCCTTCAGTCAGTTTGAAAGGGTGAACTGCTAGCTGAATGGAGGCAGCACCCTCAGGAGATGCCCAACACCCCTGCATTACTTTGCTCGGCATGAACTGGCGTTCAATGCAGCAGCAGTGGATCCTTGTAGATGGTACTGTTGCTCTCACCTAGGTCCATTCTGTCTAGACTGGCCTAGAGGAACTGCAACAGTAGCCTTCACTTAATCGGCTTTTGACCAGTTGGCTAGCATAAATAAGGTATCAGGGATCCTTCCTGCAGAGGTTGTGTTGCCATGGGAATAGGTGATATAGAGCATTGTTCAAATATATATAGAGAGGGAGCCGGAACATTAACTTCACTATTTTATAGTTTAACCTTACACTTGACTGGCTTGTCTTTTTTTTATCACTGATGGCTGTTGTCTATCCTTGCAAAAAGGACAGAGCTCTTTTGATTGATTAGCCGACTGATTGGCACGCTGTTGGCTGACCTAAATCATTTTGCTGGAGGTGTTTTGCTATTCTTCTGTACCTTATTGAAATCTCCAGACTGACAAAATGACAGCGAAAACGGTTTATTAGTAAAAATGAGCTATCCACGTTAACACGATGAAACATACCGTTCATTTGAAATGAGGGGCAACGAAAAAGGGGCTTTCCTTATTCATTTGTGGGGCAACGAAGAGGCATCTTTGGTGGGAGCAATTCACCATGCACAGAGAGTTTGTTCATTGTTGTTTGAAGAAGCTGTTGTATTTTTTGGCACACACACTTACATCCAAATATTAAATTGGCAATATGGAGATCCCTTGGTTAATGTATGAGCTTGTTTGCGCTGAGCCTATGCGCAAGCCCCAGCAACAAGCGTCTTGCTGATTAATACTTTAAGATTTCATCACCTTGTGTAGACAGAGAACATTTCCTGCTAGTGTCCATACCAGACACAGCAGAATTGATTTTACTTGAATAGGCTGAAGATTGATGCTCTGCTGTGTTACATCACTATGTGATTTAAAGTGATCAACTCAGTTTTTGCTGAAAAAAAATCTTATCCAGGATAGACAAAATGGTGATTTGCTGAATGGTGGGACACACCTATTGGAGTCGGACCATGACCAATCTGCAGGTCAGAAGTGCTGGTGTCGAGCCCCGAGTGGCAACGGCGGTGGCCAGAGCCCCAGAGTGAGGGCTGCTGAAGCCTGGCTGGGGACTCTCTCTCCCAGCTGCCACCTGGCACAGGCTGAGGGCTCATGGCCCCATCATGCAGACTTGGCCCAGAAAACCAGAACAGGGGAGGGATTCATCCATCCACCCCACAAGCTTCATTCACCAGACAAACCTAAGGCGAGTTGGTGATGCTGTGCTGTGTCCTGAAATTGGCACACTGAGAAATTAAGAAATATTGAGCAATTGAGTTGTTTCAATTTAATGTACACTTCAATCCATAATTTTTATGGGTTTAAACATAAAAAATACAGCTAAACACAGAACTGGATATTTTCTATTTTGCCTGATTTGTTTTTCAGTCATTCTCTCAAGCCATTGCCTTTAAAGAGCTGCAGTATATTTCACCCATTAAGCAGAAGATGAATACACAGAGTGGAATGATCTTGAGCAAAGATGCAGAGCAGTGTATGGTGTACAGGATTTACCTAAGACGCACACCATTACGGGTTTCTTGGTTACCAAACTTGCCAAAGGCAGACTTTCTCTCAGACAAATGGCACATATATTGGATAAAATGCACCCAAACGTAAACACAGAAAACACATTCACACATACACAAATGAAGCATTTCTAAACTGAGTGTCTGTGTCCTGTCTCTGTTGTGGCAGGCTTCCCTGGCAGAGCTCACTGTAGTCCAGTCCAGTTAGATGGGAGATAGAAAGGGAAATAACTTGCATCCTTTTCACGCCTGTGTGCAAAGAGCGAGAGGCTACATCAAATGTGCAGCAGGTTTATTGGGCTGTACTAAGAATGTCTACCAGTCTGATTCTTTCAATATCAATTTGGAGGAGCCAGTCTAAGTCTGTGTCAAAGCTTGACGGTGCACTAAAAGAGGTTTTTCGGCCTAAAATATTTGTGAGTTTTCCAGTAAGGATGAATAATTTAATTCACTTTCATGGCATAGTGCATGAATTTAAAATCAAAGTTAAAGCAGCACTGGTGCCCTTACAGTACGTACACCTGCAGCAAGCACACACTTCACTCTTAACAGCTGTGATACTGTTAGCCCACGAGGATTGAGTTCAGGCTTGTGGCAGCACTGTCACTGAGTTACTTTGTGTTAAAATTAGATTTCCAAATACATCACCACCAGCTGTCATCAATCTGATTTAGTATGATTCCCTAACATGCTTCCGAGCTGCTATTGATCTCTGGTCCCCGGCACCCTCCCATCTCACACAGTGTTGGATTGGGAGTCCTATTAACTGTGCTCCCATCAATCACAGTTCACCCGTGTTTGTTTGTAGAAGTCTTTGATACGATTAGCGCATTGCTCTCGCACTCATGCTACGTGGTTTTCTTCCGTTCCATTTCTCGTGTCGGCTGATTTGAAATGCGTGCAGTCACTTCCTTCTTGCTTTAGTGATGCGCCTCGCTGCTCCGTAGCAGAGACTAGAGATTAAGCACTTGGGCTTCAAACATGTCCGCTGTCACAGGTATCTCTCCCTGCTCACTGCCTGATAAGGGCCACTTGTTTTTGACACAGCCCTTGCCAAGAAGAAAACCCCAGAGAAATAAAAACCTCTCTGGACTTACCGAGATTTAATATGTTTCTCTTAGAGAGTACATTGCTGTGATTGCTTTTGTGGCCCTGGACACATCAACTATTAGTGCCCACTATTTTTTTTCTTTTTTGAAGAATGATTGGATAGTTTTGCACATTTTTTTTTTTACTTTTGGTACTTTTTAAAAATTTAATCTTGATTCTGCCTAATTTTTCATCTATACACTGTTTAGAATAATAAATAAAATAATAACTAAGAAATTGGACCATACCTCATTTGTTCCTATTTAATTCCAATGGCAAACCTTTCCTGACACTGACACAAAGAATTAGAAGCCAACAATGCGATTTGAATGGATTGCCACAGAGTGCTACAGTCACAATATTATTCTTGTTTTTAAAACACACTGATAAACAGCTGTGCAAATGTGGAGATGGTAGGTGTGTCATCCAAACTCAGCCTTCTAAACAATATAGCATGTACGTAGTATATATGAATATATGGAAGGGGAATTTGGTTTATGGAGAGATATTACGATATTCAACCAGAACACATTTTTAAAAGCTTTCAAAATAAATGTTCATCCTTGCTGCATATTATGCTTTTGTGCGTTCCGTCTAAGATATCTCAGGAATGCCTCAAAGGACTTTTTTTGTGATCAACATTTTTATTGATTTTGAATCGGGGTGTGTGGGGTGTGAGGGTTTAATACAGACATATCCAAGGTCATCAGGTGCAGCAGTGGTAGAATGAAAAGACATAATATTAACAAGAACATTACAGTGTAGTATTGCAGTGAAACAAATGGGCAGGTATACAGTAAAAGTATTTCAGTTTCTGACTCTTTTCCAGAAACGTATGTTGGATGAAAACGTTTTCCAGGCTTCAACAGTTGCTGGTGGAGCCTTACTGAGTCCTACAGTAGTATGTTCCAATGTTGATAAGGCTGTGGACCCACAACGATCTCTGACACTTATCGGGGGAGAATCAGTACTTAAGAATAGTTTTCTTTGCAGAGGCAAACCCTGCAAATACAATTTTATACTGAATTTGCTTCAAAGTAACATCAGAGTTATAAAACAGAATTTATATGTTCCAAAACAGAGAGAACAGGGCAGTTCCAAAACATATGTTCCAGGTGAAGTATTATTGCATATGACATGTAGCCTGTAGAGAAATTTCTTTAAAGTTGGCACACACAAATGTCCACAAGCAATCAAGGATGAACTATTTGGTCTTTGGTTGTCAAAGCTCAAGGTCACTGTGACCTGACAAAACTTTGTTTTGCCATAACTCAAACATTAAGGACTGAAGTGGGTCGGACAATGAATTAGTGACACTTTTGAATCACAATTGTTTCTAGTTAACACTGACCTCAAAATGACCTTGATCAACACGTTTTAGGCCCTTTCAGGAAATACACTTCTTGGGCCATTATTCAACGCCATAACTCTGCAAGGGGAGATTGTCACAATATTTCACTGCTGATCGGACAGATTGCACCTGCCTCACTGAATCAGGGGGTGATCCTTTATTTTTGCTGGTTGTATTTGTAACAGACTGGCGACCTGTCCAGGGTGTACCCCGCCTTTCACCCAATGTCAGCTGGTGTAGGCTCCAGCCCCCCCGCGACCTTGTACACGGGATAAGCGGTTGACGATGGATGGATGGATGGTATTTGTAACAGGCTTAGCTGAGGCTAATAATCTGGCCAGAGTTTTTGTGTTTAGGTATGATGAAAGACCTCTTCCTCTTCTTTTACTTGTGCGGGACAGGCTGCCAGACTTTCGCATGTTTCTGTTGCTGCTGCCATTTCTGCTACCAGTTCTGTTTTTGTGGTGTTTTGTTAAGCAGTGTTGCATTGCGCTTCATCCTCTGGGTGGCATCATGGCCATATTTGCCTTCTCTTGGCTCCAGGATGACATGCTTCATAAAAACTTTAGGCTTTATGTCATAGTCCATCTCAATCTTTCACTGTAGACATCCTTTCCCAACCCTATCACATCATTGTCCTTGTTTTATTCAGCCTATGTTTTTTAGCTATAATTCAAGAATGAAGTGAGCGATTCCAGATTTCACACACGTTGACAGGGATGACGTAATGAGTAAACAATAACCAGCACAGTATGGGGCTATCCTCCATCTCATCCATTCTGCCTTTCACTTCCTGCTTCATTCAGAATTTTGAGTGCCAGAATTCTTTGACTACAAACAACATATTGGAGCTCATCATGATCCTGTGAGTTTCACCTACAGCTCGTAGATTGATAGATGAGGAAAAAAACAAAGCAACACATTTTGTGGAGCTATACTGTACCGTCTTTACATAGTAATCAAGTACATGTGTACCTGTTTAGCCAATACATCTATGATAACCCTTCATTGATCTGTTCAACAATGTATATTCATTGGAAATATACACATTTATTGTCAATATAGTGATAACTTCCAATTTGTCAAAAATACACTTTATACCTTTTATTTATTTTCTTCCCAGTATTCCTGACATATATTATGAGTCTAGACGGACATGTAAGTAAACCGCAACTTGGTGGAGGCATATAACCACTAGGTGATTCTAGTTTAACAGACTATACCAGCATGCACAATGCAAAAGGCAGGCAAACGCATCAATATGTTAGGGCTCTGTTTCAGGCTAACACTATCACAATCACGTTCACACTCTCATTCACACCTAGAGGCAACTTAGGGTCTCCATTTCACCAGACTTGCATATATTTGCTAAACTTAAAAATATAAAAAGCATTCAAAATGGCTCTCAGGTTTCAGGTTGTGAACCCAAGAGCAGGTCAGAGACAGAATATGTGAACTAGGTTATTTATTTGAAACATACTAATGAAGCAGAGTGGGTGGCAGTTGAGTGGGACTGGGGTTTGGTGAGGTCTGAGGTCTAAAGTGTGCTTGTGGGGTTTGACTACTAGCAGGGGGAGGCTGGTGTTCCGGTTAGCAGTCAGGTGAGGCCTGGCGCACGCAGCGTGAGCTGGAGCTCTAAAGTCTGGTCGTTAGTTCCCGAAAACAGGGAAATCCATTTAGTACCGCAGTAAACAGACAGGGAAGGCAATGGCAGTGCTAGCCAGTCAACCAGGGTTCACATTAAGAAATACGTGTGAAATATTTTGGGTCAGCTGACCTAAGTGCAGTAAAATTCAAATTTAAAAAATATCCTAATGTAAATGTGCTTGTGTATAAACGTCTACAAACATCTGTGTGTGTTTGTGTCAGGCATGCATGTGTGTGAAGGAATGTGTGTTGTTGTTTAAGGTATGCGGCAGTAATTAGGTGTAGACTGAACTTCATGCAGTAGGAGGTGAGCAATCAATGGCCGAAAATCATCAAGTAAAGGTCACCCCAGGATAGTTCAACTATCGGAAACACATTAGCTCAGTCATTGTGAGGTGATGGCTGAAAATTTGGAGTTAATAACTCTGCAGTCATGACAAGATTTAATAAACCCCTGCTTTGTTATAGAAAGGAGGTTGTTTGTTGGGAACACGTGACCCCTGTTGTTTTGTTAGCGTAACCACAAATTGGTGTGATTTGGTGTTTTCGTAAAGGGAACAAGCTTAAAGGTAACTACAACTTTGTCATACAAGTCTGTGTTGGAAAATGATAAATAAAATCTTACTTAGACAGTGTAGGGTTCAGTTATGCTCTCTCTTTCTGTCTGTCTTTTCTTGCTATCTCTCTCTCATGTTCTGCTCCTCTTTTCATCCCTGTCCAAGGAATTAATAGCGTTCAGTGGATAAAAATCAAAGGCGTAATGTTAGGAACGCAAATTCTACAGTTTGGTGGGGCCAGCTGAACAGAAGGAAGCACAGGCAGCAGTAGCAAGTGATGAAAAAGTTTTCTCGGAAATGTTTAATCGCTGTCAAGTGATGGAAGCCTTCATAATCCATTTCTCCATGCTGGGGTGACATTTATGTTGATTTACATTATGCATACGCGCATGTTTGAGGCAACAGATTGCACAAGGGTTGTTTGGTGACATAGGTGTTTTCTCTGTTGTAATGGGTGTTGTCGCTTTTGAAGTAAGTGTTTGAAATGGCCCATATTGATGTACAAACAGCAGTCAGTGTAGATGTTTCTGTTTGAAAAAAGTTTGATGAATCGTTGTCAACTCGGATTGTTCAAGCCCTTGAAGCCAAAGTCTGTGGCATGTGCGTCTCAGCACAGACTTCACATCTGTTCTGATCATTAGAGAATCACTTTATCGTCATTAACCAGGAAATGCTGAAAGAGAAAATAAGTCATATTTTACTAGAAAGAAAAGTGATAAGCATTAGACATCCCACCTTGACTAAATTCTGTGAGTTTCACTTTGTGGTTTTACTATTTCATGTATACTGTAATATACCTTACACATTTTGAGACAGATAAAACACACATTATTATTACAAATATATAACAAATCAAACATTAATCATAGAAGTAAAACACACTCATAACGAAATTTGTTATATCCTCGTTACAACTGTGCATGTAAGGATTAACTTGAACATGAAAAGACATGGGAGTAGGGATAGGGATCGATACCTAGTTCTAAAAGGACCCGTTTCCAAAATTTCTCAAAACCCAAAAATCAATAAGGTCCAAGCCTATTGATACTGCTATCGAGACTAGCGGGTCCCATAATGTTACGTTACGTTTCGAGCATCAGATCTAATTTTGAAACACGATGAATAAGAAAACTAATGCTTTTAATGATGGCACAGAAACACGATAGTAAACGGGCCTGGGACTGTTCATCATCAGGCTGCAGCCTCTGCTGCTCTCTGTCAGCTCCTACATACACACACACACACACACGGCCAGCAGAAAGAGACGCCACTCTGTCACAGTGGAGACGGTGAAGTTAAGTTAGCTTCAAACTACTTGAGCTGCCAACAGCTACACTCGTTACTGTAAGGATGTGCAATAAAACATTCGCGAGTAAAAAGACAATACTTTATTTATACACATCTACACACTACTGTACTGTAAGGTAAATCATCTATGTTATTACAAGCACAGCTAACGTTAACTTGGCAATTAGCCAAATGTTAAAAACAAGCTAAATAGAAAGTTGTCTGGCTGTAGCATAGACTGGTCTGTGGTCAGTAGGTCACTCTGTATTGTGATGTCACATATTGAGTTTATGTAGTGATGTTGTAAACATTAATGTTGGTGCTGTAGAAACACCAGCTGTATTTAAAATATTAAAATCTAATCCTATAATTCATTTAAAACAACCAGGCAGTTAATATGCACACTTCAATATTTGTTTATTTATCTCAAGTCATAAATCATCTAACAATGTCATTGAGCATTGAATATTTTCCTTATACCATGCGGGCCTACCTCATGCCCGTTGGGTCTGGTCTTGCACAAATCACCGTCAGGCAATAATAGTAAAGTATCGATAGTGGTATCGATAAAGAATCGGATCGTTAAGCAGTCTCAATGCGGGTATCAATATCAATAAAAACTAACGATCCCCATCCCGACATGGGAAGAACCTTGAGTTAGTTCAAGTTCAGGTTGAATGGCAGAATTTTGTATACAGTTTGAATCGTTACATAGACATTAATAAAACATTAAAACAAAAGAGCAGTGAACAACATATATAACATGTAGTCTACTGCTTAGTAGAGTTTTTCAGCTAAATCAGAACTATAGTCTCTTTTAGCAAGCAAAAGGCATGCTACAGCATTGTGTTATCTAGTTAAATTAGTAGAATATGTTCAGGAAATACGTATTTAGTAGCAATATTATTAATTAATCTAGTGATTATTTTCTCAATAATAAATTGTTTGGTCTAGAAAATGTAAGAAAATGTGAAAAATGCAATTCTCCAGTGTATTTTAATCATGATTTGTCCAACCAACAGTCCAAAACTCCAAGATATTCAATTTCTGACCACAAAAGACAAAAGAAAATTAAAAATTGAGGAACTAATTGGTCACAGGTCCTGGAACTATGGNGTTTTTGACATTTTTGCTTGAAAAATCATTAATTAAAATAGTTACATATTGTTTTCTTGTCAATCAACCAAGTGAATAAATGACTAATTGTTTTAACCCGACTTTCATGCTGACATTTTTGAATTATTTATTTTCTATGAAATGACAAACTCGCATACAGTATGAAAACAAAGCATATCCTTCTAATCAATGTCTCAGGTTACTAGGAAATATAAATCACAAACACTCCACAATCAATACATGCCTTTCCACATTTACAATTTGACTTTGATTCAGAGCAGTAAATCCAAAAAGCCAAGCTTAATGATGAAGATGACTAATATAACAGAGTGTTGACTTAGTGATGATTGTTCTTAAAGGGCCTCATCTTGTGGCTCATGAGTTTGTCTCAATCAGATGTGCAGCAATTACATGTTGCCCCCTGTTATTAACCTCTGAGAATGTACAAACAAACAAGACGGATCTGTGGTCTTTGCATTAATGTTGTGAGACATTGTAATGATGATAATTGGCTATGTGACTCTTATGTAGAGGTAGAAATTACCTGACAAGTGGCTTCTGTAAGTGAGCGACCTCTCCTGAGATACAGCCCACCAAAGCAGCCTATTAACTGTTTTGACAAGTACATCGTCTTGTCAGGCATGTCAAGTCTTTTCTGTGAAGCTCCATAAAAGTGACTACAGTACATGAAGACAAATCAATTCTAAAAATAAACATTCTTGCAAAGAAGATTGTCTTCAAGGGCTGTCATCATCAGTTGTGGCAAGTATGACATGACAGTTCTCATTTTTAGATACTCTCTTCTTGACCTCAGTCTTGTTCAGCTAACCAACATTTTCATGTCTGACTCAAATTTACCTCAGTGCTCTGATTCATCATTCTTAACAGTCGGTCAAGACAAGGCACATCAGCTCCCTGAAGTCTTTGATGTTGTAGCTACAATCTACAAAAGAAATCTGTGGAGATATTTCCGGGCAGCCTTGGTTTTCTGAGTGCACCAGTTGTCGATTTCTCTGCCATCACACCAAGCTCCCTGACACAGTTATCAGAGGTCAGGCTCCAGCATCTGTCTGCCCGAGACACTCCTCACAGAGGACATGTCGCTTATCTCTGTGGTTACAGTATCCCTAAGGTCTCAGGGTGATGTCAGAACTGAACTTGAACTTGACAATATATAAATAGAAATCTGAAAATGGTGCTATTTAAGTAGGGAAGCACTGATTCAATAAAATAAATCAGTATTGGCAGCCGACTTTAGGTTATCACAGAACTTTATTTAATTGTCTATCAGTCATGTATGAAGGATCCGCATTAAAGAAATTGTTTAAATTTTTTTGGGGGGGAAAAAGCATATCCACTTTCTTTCCTTGATTTAGATTAAAAGGTCAATACCTTTTGTCGTATCTGTCTAGTGAATACAAAGTGACAGCCATGAGATGGCTAGCTTAGCCTAGCACCAATACTAAAGGCAAGAGTCAACTGCTAGCTTGGCTCTGCTCAAAGTAAAACAACAAAAAAAGAGAAACAAGCTAGTTTCTTTAATCCTTATAAAACAAACTGATGTAATGTGACACATTACGGTTTTACGAGAGGCCACAACCTCCTGGAGTTTTGACTTAACTCCAGTAGGTTTGGCAAGTTTGACAATTGAAACTACTGGTTTTTCTTTCTACTGTTTTTTTTTTAATTAAACAAGCTACCAGCCTTTATGATGACCTAAGATAACCATCTCCTGGCTGTAGTTTCATACTTAACGGACAGCCAATATTGTTATGGCCGTCACAATAGTGCCATCTAACTCTCTGCAAGAATACAAGCATGTTTCCCAAAGGAACTATTCCTTAAAATGCTGTTATTGTATAGGTGTACAAATGTTCAGAGGTGATGTGTAGTCATAGCCTTGTGTTACATTCACATAAAAGAAGGATCCAAATCACTTCCACACAGTAAACATATTGTATAAGAAAAGTAGGATCAGTGCATCCTTGCTGACACAAGTGTTAATATAACAGTACCCTTTGCAGATTTGAATCCAGTGATAAGTTTTTGGTTTTATTGTTAAATATATGAAACTAGAAGGAATAAGAATTATGTTCCTTTCGTATTGCTAGAAAAAAGATGCCTATTGTACAGGTCAGCTGGAGTATGATAGGAGCTTATGAATGTTTCATCTGATAGTCAAACCCCGTTTTTCAGTGTGACATGAATTCTGCAGAGCTGTTTAAGAATATACAATGTGCCACATGTGGCGCTGGTTTTCTCGTCTAAATTTCTACCAAGGCCTAAATTTGGATGTTCATTCAAAACCTGGGGGTCTCGGGAGGAGATTTACATATGCCCAGTATTTCAGTGCACCCAATTCCTCACTGTTATATTTTCTGCCAATGCTTTTGTTATGTGGCTGGTTTTGTTACATAGAATGTTGCTTATTTTTCTCAATAATTTCTAGATTTTATTGATAACTTTCACAGTACTCTATATAAATAGAAATTAAACTTTGATCTATTGCCTGTGCATAATTACATTATCATGTAATTTTCGCACAATGAGGAATTAGAAAATAGACATCAGGGTGTAGTTCTGTCAGAGATTAAAATGCTGTCAACCAAATCAAACACTTTAACTTTAAACAGTGATAGCTAGCCACTTTCTTTCAGATGCGTGAAGGGACCTTTCTGCACCTCACACTCTTTCATTTCCATAGATGCCTCAATGTGAATGTCTGCTTCAGGCGGTGTTTCCCTGTGGAACACAAGCTCTTCATTATTAAAGGGCCCTCGCAGACCATCCTCCTCTCTTCTCTGACCTAATGACTTTCTGGAGAGCAGAGCCACAGCTTAAAGCTCATCCCTGTTTGGCTGTCTTCTTCTGGAACAGCAGCCAAGGCACTGCATCCTTGTTTTTATACCAATTAGTAGGATAAGAAAATGGGATTGCCCTTTTGTGATATAAAATATCAATGTGTGCACACGCACAGCAGAGAACTGAAGTTGAACTAGACAAAAGATAGATTATAAGTGTCTTTTTAGTGATTAACATTAAAGAGGCAACATATCTTTTAGACCATCTTTCGTACCACCCTGTTACCTTATTTAATTCTTGAATGGAAAACTGATTTAATAAGAAAAAGCTTTACATATTGTGTTGTGTTTTTACCATTTATGAACAGGTTTACAATAAATTACATGTTTTCGCCTTTATTGCTGAAGTATTTATCACCTATGATGGAAATGCACTCATTAGTGTTGGAAAAGGAAACATGGGGATTGGACTAAGTGCAGAAGGCCCTGGACAATCACTACCCACGGCATCTTGACCACCGAGCCAGACGAAGTGCTGCCCCAGGAAGGGAGGGAAAAGAGCCAGGATAAGAGCCAAGCTAACCCAGGACCTAAGGCTGCTCCACTACCCAGCCAAAGAAAGGGGACTCAGGCTAATACAGCACCGGGAAATCGGAGAGTGTTGTGCCCGCATCTAACAGAGACTTGGCTCCATCACAACATCCCTGTTCAAACTATTGCACTCGACGGGCAGACCGTGTTCTGTGGCGACAGAACGCAAGACTCAGATTTGGCAAGACGAGGAGAGGTGGACTCTGTGATGCTTGGAGTACAAACAATAGTCAAAGATGACAATGTTTCCCAGATGAGTTTAATGTTGACAATATTGTCAACAGTATCTTGTTGCTGCAGTTTATATTTTCCCATGATGCAAATTCAAAAAATGCACCACAGAATAATTACTTTGTGGGTGTATACATGTATAGTTATATCCGCATGTAAATAACTGTAGATGTGGTTTTATTTATTATTATTTTATTTTATTCTGTACTAAATTTAAATATTTGTATATATGGGATATGTGGGTGTAGCATGAAGGGACAACAATTTGTGCAACCCTTGATTGACCTTGATATCTGAAACTTTTCCTATCAGCTGCTCTCACACCAGTTTCAGTTGCTTTGCATAATAAAGCAAGTTAATTATTGCTCGCTTGGATGCCGTTCTCCACTACTTTCCTAGAGCAAATAATCAGTCCCTAAAGCATGTATGTAGTTTTCATCAGAATGACTCTATGTTTAATGAGACATGTCTGCATTAAATTTGTGTGTAATTCTTCACCAATTTACACCATAAGGTATGCATGCTAACAATTATTACTCTGGAAATTTTTACGTCCTGAATGGAGGGCAGGTTGACACTGTTATTTCTGCAGTCCTGACTGTCCGTTGTAGTCTGCTCCTGTCCTTTTTGGTGGCAGATCCAAATGAGACAGTGATGGATGTGCATAGAACAGACTGGATGATGGTTGTGTAAAAGTGGATTGGTAGCTCCTTAGGCAGGGTGAGCTTCCTGAGCTGGCGCAGGAAGTATATCCTCTGCTGGGCCTTCTTTATGATGGTGTCAGCGTTGGGTGGCCACTTTAGGCCCTGGGATACTGCAAACCAGAAACCTGAAGGATTCCACAGCAGACACAGGGCTGTTTAGAATGGTGATGGAGGGGGGTAAGCTCTAGGTTGTTCTGGCCGCACCAGAGAGCCTTGGTGGTGGTGATGGTGTTGAACGCCAAGTCCACAAAAAGGATCTTATGTCCCTGGAGGGTTGAGGTGCTGACTGCATCATCCACTGACAGGTCCAGCAAGGGGCCTATAATGTCCTTCAGATGGGCCAACACCAATCTTTCAAAGGACTTCTTAACTACAGATGTCAGGGTGAAAGGCCTGTGGTCATTTAATCCAGAGATGGAGTGCTTTTTGGTGACCGGGATGATTGTGGAGCTATTAAAGCAGGAGGAACTTTACACAGCTCCAGTGATCTGTTGAAGATCTGTGTGAAGATGGGGGCCAGCTGGTTTGCGCAGATTTTCAGGCAGGATAATGACAC
>JAPMOB010249580.1:0-19298 GCA_029875015.1 Lepomis gibbosus
GTAGCTTCTGGGTAGTGAAGCTTCATTTAATGTAGAGTAGCTAGTAGCTTAGCTCACTACATTTTCCAAGTAGCTTGCCCTACACTGTATATTAAGAAATTATATTTACTTGAATATTCAGTAAAACCATATGTTATTGTGAATATTATTACTTGTTCATAAACAACAGCCACATCAAGAAATGAAGTGTTACATGTTGTGTCATACTCCTGTAATACATTGTTTTACTGTACTGTAATCATACTTTTTGTTACATCTTGGGAGGGTTGGCTCATCTGGACTAACATACCAAAGCAAAGAACATCGCAAAAACTATCACATCTAGTGCATCAAGTCTCACCACTGACAGATAACAGGAAAATGTAAGCCTCACTGTTTCTGCACCACAGTCCAGTATTAGCCACATAATACATGAAGTTTGCAAATGCCTTGTCAGGTGAGGATCAAGGCTCCTCTTGCTCTGCTTAATTATTTAGATAAGTAATCTGCAAATCTTACCAAAATGTCTTTATTAAGTTTTTAAAATACAACAGAAACACAAATTAAGTATTGATTCCCATAATTTCAGCTTGTGGAAAAACGGTGCAACATTTTAAATGGGCATTTAGCCTGTGAAAGTACAGATTACACATTTGTGTGCACTGTGGCAAAGCACTATCCTATCCAAATGTTTTTTTTAATGCAAATTGATAAAGTATTCATTATTAGTCCCTTGATAGGCACATGGCTATGTTATGTGTCACTAATAGTGATAAAATAAATAAATGTTTTCCACCAGGGCAGTATTCAACAGAAGTTTAGCTGCTGATCTGAGCTTCCATGCTGTTACTGTTTTATTGCCAATAATATTCATCAGCTATTTGTCTCGGGAAGGTAAGGGCACATTTCAGTCCTTGTTGCAAAGCCATAACAGTCCTGTAAAAGTTTAGCTGGCTGAGCTGAGCTTTCATGCTGGAAGCTACGTTTTATTGCCAATTTGTGATCAGCTGATTATCTCATGAACCAACAGCAAACCAACCAATACCAAAACAGAGTGCTGTAGAGAGAGGGTCACTACATGAAATGAATCCAACTACATATTTTACACCACAAGCCAAAGCACAGCGCTGGAGAATAACTACATGAAATGAATCCAACTACATGTTTTTTTTCTACCACAGCAGTAAAAAATGTAACTGGCTGATCGCTTCCATGCTGTAAGCTAACGCTTTATTGCCAGTTACTGAGTTGATTGTCTTGCTAACATAACCGAAAAGCCAATCCACAGCGCTAGAGAACAATAAGTCTACATGAAATGACTACATATTTTAGAGAAGTGGACAGGAGAAACATGCCGACATGTCTGTGGGTGATTACAGCTTTCTCTCTCTCTTTCTCATGAACACCGCTGCACAAATCTGTCCAACACAACTGTCAATGTCAGAGACTCACCTTAAAAAAAAAAGTTATTAGCGAACATGTAAGGAGCAGAGATGCTCACAAGTCTTTGAGTTGGAGTCCAAGTCAAGTCTCAAGTCTTTGAACAAGAGTCCAAGTCAAGTCTCAAGTCTTTGAGCTAGAGTCCAAGTCAGGTCTCAAGTCTCTCGTGGTTATTTTGAATGTTGGTTGGCTAGGTTGCTTATAAAACTGCATAGCTATAAGGAATACTGTAACTGTAAACTGTTTTTCATTTACGGAGCACAACCATGTAATGTGCAATGCAATTATTGACAGCTTATTAAATACTGTAAGTCAAAACACTCCCCAGACTCTTAAACCCATTGTAACATTAGCTAAATAAAAGTTTGACGTTGCATAACTAACAATAAACCTGTAACAAGTTTTTAACTTAGAGCACAAGCATGTAGCCTAATGTAAAACATTTCTACAATTAATGACAGCTTATAAACTACTGTAAGTCAACAAACCCTTTTGACTTTCAAAACTAAGTTAACTAAATAAAACAAATAAAAGTTACATGGTCAACGATAAAGCTGTAACCTGTTTTTAACTGACAGAGCACAACCATGTAATGTGCAATACAGTTAATGACAGCTTATAAACTACTGTAAGTCAACACCCCACCCCCACTCTAAAACCATTAACATTATAACTAAATAAAACTGTAAGGTTACATGATCAACAATAAACCTGTAACCTTTTTCCAGCCAACAGTAATAATTAATGTGATGGCAGCCAGCAGGATGTACTTCAATCGACTGCCAAAAGGTTAGCAAGTAAACAAACACTCATTCATCTTTTCATAACGAATGACAGTTGGAGTAAACCTCTTGTAGGTCGTAGCTGAAGCAAGAAGCAAGCTAACGTCAGATGGCCAATACTGAGCTAGGCAGGACGCATAGCCAAACGTCCCTATCCATGACTAAAATCTATATATCAGCATCAGATCTGGATTCTGTTGACAGAGAGAAACAAACATGAGCACATAGCTCTCAAAAACTGCCAGGTCATTCACCAGTCAAAAGCTGTGGATGACCGCACAAGAGGCAACATCAACTTTGGAGCTCATACTAATCCCCATCAATGCAGAGGAGCACGAGAAAGTGCATCTACACTAATATTCTCTGACCCCTTTATGTAATTAATATCCAGGTAATAAGCCTGGAGAAACAATGACCACCTATCTCTGGTTGGGACTTCTGAGTGAGCGCAAAAAGGTTAGCAGATTATGGTCAGCGTAAACCACAATCGGCCCTGCTGCTGCTACATAGACATTGAAATGTTGTAAAGCCCAAATAAGTGACAATGCCTCCTTTTCAATCAAAGAATAGTTATTCTGGGAACTGTTAACCTTTCTGGATAAGAAACTAACTGGAGCAAAACAGCGCCTGCTCCCACCTGGCTGGCATCCACTTGAAGCACAAAATTGCAATCAAAACTAAGAGCTGCTAGGACAGAAGAAAAACCTAACAGCAGTTTCACAATCTCCAAGGCAAGATCCAACAACTTACCCAAATTACAATTGAATTTCTGAATTTATTAATCTCCCACAGAGCAAACTTTTGTCTGGCTCTGGCACCTCATCTGACTCATGTGCCAAAACCTGGTTGGGTCCAAGCGCTGGATCCACAACATGCTGCTCAGCCAGAGATAGGACCTCCAAAGGCACATCAACACTGTTAGATTCAGGTAACACATAAAGCTGTAACACGCGCTATGCACACATAAAGTTGTGCATAGCACGTATAGCCACACAGGCTGGAGAAACTTTCTGCAATGCACCAAAAGTCTTATCAGACACAAACTCAGATGGACACGATGTGACTATTGGTGAGGGAGGAGTGTCAGCCCAAACAGTTCCCCACAATAAGGTGTATACCCTCAACAGGCAATGCCGATAGCACACCTACGTCACCCTCATCCTGAACCAGCTCACAGTCAAGAACCATTGTGTTCAAAGGTGCTGGAAACACACTCAATCTCGTTCCATAACTAAGAACAAAGTCACCAGTATGTATATCCCCTGAAAAAAGTAACACAGAATTAACAATATAGGAGTTGTAAACCCCTCAGGATCTTCAGTGGGATTTTATCACTACCCACCAGTGACACAGCCCTGTCTCAAATGAAAGGAGCATAAAGAGCATAAGCTGCCAACACATCTGCTTCGCAAATGGGAAACACACCTCAGAAACTCAGTCAGTTTTAACAGTTGCAGGAGGTTGGGGAACGACGTCTGGGCTAACCAGATCCTTCCTGATGGCTTCAGGGATGGCAGATTGCAGAAGCCACATGATTCTGTGAATCTGGGACTGCCAAACACCAATCCAGGCATCGGTGACAGCCCAAGTGGCACACGCTGTGAGCTGCGCGCTGGCGCCTTTGCAGATCTCTTCCCTTTCTTAAAAGCAACAGTGATAATGTCCACTTGTGACACGTCATTTGTTGCATTTATACATAAGTAAATGGAAAACGTTTTATTAGATCAAATTTTGAACACTTTATAACAGCTTAACTATAAAACACATGGATGTAAATAATTTAGAGTTGATCTTAACCATAGAAATGTTTTGGAACATTTGCAAATAGAAATGTTTTGCATTGTGATGCAATACACCAAAATCATGAGACCATTCCAAACACTTTTTCCAGGCCATTGGTTATTTAAAAACCAAAACCTGAGTATTTTATTTTGCATTGTGTATTTGTATTTGCACAGTTACCTGCATGTTCTTATTGTCAAGTCCATACTCTTTGTAATATTAACGAGTAATACTTCTTGTTTGTAATGTCTTTACATGATAGGGTTAGGGCGCAGCGGTTTAAACATGTAAATTGCCTGAAATTGTAACACCTTGTGATTTAGTGATTTTTCAAATTAAAGATACCACAGTGTCAGTCAATGTTTAAAATACACCAGCAGGGGGCATGAGTCAATCAGACAAGTTAACATCTATGATTTATTACTGTCTTCAATCAATCAGTTAAATGTATTGCTAATGCTGGTCAGTTGATAGGCTGGATTAATTTTCTTGAGTAAATTTTAAGAAGCTGTGTGTTATAGGGATCAGAGAGATAGATAACAGGTTTTTTTTGTTTCGACCTTGTAGGATGACACTGAGGAAAACCCCTGCCATGTCTGCTTTCTCTCCATGCTATTGTAGTCATTCTATTTAATTTCCCTTTTCTAAGTGGTTTGTTGTGCTTGTGCCCGGCTTGATCAAGGACAGACATGAGGACACTGAATGCAGGCTGTTTAGTACAAAATTTCCTTATTCTTCTTTTCTTTCTGTGGAACAAGAAGCCCCGGTGCTCTCACCTGTTCACACAGCTCTCCTCTGTGGTATATAGTAACCATTACTTAAATATTAAGGTTGTGGTGGTATATCACAGATGGAAGGCCTTCTTAAGGCCGGTCTTCCATCTGTGAAAAACTTTTCATTGTCGCACCAACGATGGGATCACTGGTATATGGGAATGTTTTCAATTGTATGGGTGAGGTATGGAAGAGTATTAGTGTCAAAATAATTGAATAAGCCACTGTCAACAAAAGCATAAGCATAAATCAACTTTAAGTTCATAACCTGTATATTTGGTCATGATGCGTTTATGCAATAAATACAGCATGTTTGTTATACCTCAAGGATACACACGATGCATATTGGTGATTATTAGAAACATAATTCTTCCTTTAAAACTCCACAGAGCACCTGTAAGTCATGTATTACAGAAAAATTCAATGTATATTTAAAGCAGAATTTCTTTTTGTATTTTTATTTGTATTTGTATCTTTGTTTGTATTTCAGTATTTGAGAACATTTTAATTACAATACATGTTACACCTTTTACACATGGACATGGACTTTTTTAACAGGTCCAAAAAAGGTACAGTATGTAAACAGCTGTGTTTTTGTGGTGTCAGAGGGGGAAAAAAATACTTATCAGGATAAATTTCATTAAGGCAGTGATGGCAAAAAAACACAGCACTATAACACACAACACTTATATACAAATACTGGATATCTCATTTCTAATCTTTTACCACACAAATTCTTAAATAATTTAGTAGTAATTTTCTTGAAATACAAAAAATATATGAATTAAGAGAGCGCAACATGAAATAAATGTCAATGAAAATAATAAAATACCATAAATCTATGTTGAAATGGAAGTTTGGAAAAGATGACAAACTTAGACTGGATGTCCACTCGCAGTGGGTGAAAAAAATGTCTACACAAGTGTTGAGCTCTTTGTACATTGTGTTGATAAAGTGTAATACACATTCATTTTGTCACACTAACCTTTGGCATGTGGAAAGGAGGAAATGGGGATTGAACCACCAACCTTGCAATCATGACCCTGTCTACTGTATGGTGCTGAAGACATCTGTAGTAGTTGAAAGCAGTCAGACAGAACAGTAATGTGCAGGGCAAAAACAAAAACAATGAACTAAAAGGCCCCGTAGAGCGACAGAGTTCCGTATTCATTCTCCAGGATATCTGCACAAGCAGACAACAAAGTTACATTAAAGTGTGATGTAATGATGTTCAGATAAGCCCTAAAATTGTGGTGTTTTGCCGAATATTTCTTCAGATCATGTGGAAGCTGGGCCTCTGAGTAATTGTAGAAGAGATAGAAGAGGTAGGCTGACCAACAATGGATCAACAAGCTCAGAATCTAAAATGTAAAACATTATCTTCAAGTTGTGCACAATATAAAAACTCATTCTCCTGTAGCTTTCACCCAGAGTGATTGCAGCACTATCTTCTTTTATCCACAAAGATCCTGCCAGTCAAGCAAAAAATGGTTGTCAGTGTGGGCTGCAAAATGAACAAAATAAATGATGAAGTCAAAACACCCGTCAGGCCTTAGCCCTTCCCCTTTATTTATTGTACAAATATATCTGGGAGACAGAGACAGAGCTTGTCTGATGCTGGGGCTCTGCTGACCTGTAGCCACAGCACACTTACAAAACAAAATCGTGCAAGAGACAAACAGCAGATAGGCCATATTTCTTGGACCCAGTGACAGAGGGCCTGGCTCAGCAAGGGCCCCCTGTTCCAGTCAGCTTGGCGTGTTTTCTGGCCTAATAGTCGGATGAGCAGATATATGCTAATCGAGGACTTTGCAATGAGGTCAGGGGTGAAACAGATTGATAGATAGAACCTATGTCCCTCTGTGCATGTTCTGCTAAGCAAACATGTCTAATGGCAGAAATGTGCCGTGAAAGTTTTTTCAGAGGAGGGGCAGCTTTGACAAGGACAGGGCAAGGGTTCACTTAGTTCACTAGTCTTTGCAATAATCTGTTATAAAATTCCTACATCTACTATAATTTTCTACCAAAACTTGTAAAAAGTTATGAGGAAATATTAAAATGATTGACAGAACATAATTGTATTTTAAAATCTACACTCATCTCTGAGTATTAAGTATAACCTTACTATACCTAACCAACAGAACAGCCAAACGCACTACTATGCTGGCGCGGAGCCCCCAAAAAAACATGACAATCAGCAGTGAATACAACAAACAATCAAAAACGACAACAAAATAATAATTTTGGACTTAGACATCGTACATCTGTACGTAAAAGTATATATTCTGTTTAAAGCATGTGTAGAATGTCTTTGTGATTAAAGCATCTATTTCAGTTTCTCATATCCAACTGTATATTCTCATCAATCTTTTTTTATAGTAAAAATTACAGTATTCAACCCGAGTTCATTAAAGCTGTAATTAAGAGGCTTTTGCCTATTATGTGCATACAGATAAGTCATTTGGTAATATCCAACTACCTCTAGATGCAATCCTGTGTAGCGATATTAACTGTGACGATGAGAAGCATAGGAGAGATATATGCTCCATGTATGCTGACATAGCTCATGCTCTGTATGAAGGTAGTAAGCCCTATTATGAACATAAAAACAAGAACCATAACATCAAGCCTGGCTGGAAGGAGTATGTGGCTGGATATCATATGAAGGCACTTGAGGCCACTAAACAATGCTGGTAGACCTTGACAAGCTCCTGTGTTTGAGCATAAGAAGCTCACTAATGCAAGAAGTATGCCATTCGCTTTATATGTAAAAATGAGCAGGCTATGAGGGCTGATTCCATGGCAAAGAAGCTCAAAGGTAACAATGTTAACGATTTTCGAAAAGAAGTGAGAGTTCTTAACAACTGCAAGACATCTCTACCATGCACTGTGGAAGTAATCTCTGGACCAGACAAAATTTCAGAGTTCCCCTTCGAGGGAACTCGAACTGCATCGGTAAAGATACTATGGGAACGCCTCTAGGCGTAGCAGGGCTGAATGTGAATGAAAACTACTCCAAGCCTATTGGTGTTAGTGGAACGGTGAGTGTGACGCCATAACCGGAGGTTAGCACACCGGCACACAATACTCATTAGCTTTTTTCAGATGACGCTCGTATGTTGTGTATGAAGAAAGCTCCAGTCCTACAACGAAGCAGATTGTGATCATGTCTGGCGACCAATTCTGGAGAAGGTGCGTCTCATGTCTTGGTTGGAGCACGCCCAAGCAGCTCTCGAGGGGGCTGCCTGTGGCTTTTTGCGAAGCCCTGTCCATGCGGGTACTGAGGTCCCGTGTGGCTCTCTTCTCCAAAGAAGGCCAGATGCGCTCTCCCTGTGGCGCAGGCCCTGCGGTCGCTGAGGCGGCTCGGCTGCTTTCGTCATGGGGCTCGTTGCGCGATCTCTCGGAGGATATCGGGACGGCTGAGGCTTTTTCCTGACCTTCGTCTGCTGCCTCCAACTCCCCCCTTCCCCGTTCGGGAGCCCGGGTTTCGGCTTCAAGATGCTCACCATTCCATGTCGCCCTCCGTCCTTTTCACAGGAAGTTCCTGAGGTTCACCTTCGGGGGCGTGGCTTACCAGCATCGGGTTCTTCCATTCGGCCTAGAACTCTCCCCTCGCACATTTACCAAGTGTATGGATGCAGCGCTGGCCCTGCTGAGGCTCCAGGGCATCCAGATTTTACACTACATCGACGACTGGCTCATTTGGACCCGGTCTCGAGTGTTGGCGGTTCGGCATCGAGATGTTGTTCTGGTCCATCTTCTGTGTTTAGGGCTGAGGCTCAACATAAACAAGAGTGTGCTGGCACCCACCCAACGGCTACGTTCCTGGGAGTGGTTTGGGATTCGACGACGATGCGGGCGCAGCAGTCTCCCGCACGCGTCAAAACCATTTTAGCCACAGTAAAGGGGGTGAGGATCAGCCGTACCGTCACTGTCAAACACTTTCAAAAGGTCTTGGGTCTCCTGGCGGCTGCGTCCAGCATAATACCTTCTGGTCTGCTGCACATGAGAGCCCTCCAGTGATGGTTGAAGACCAAGGGGTTTCCCCCTGAGGGGAAATCCGTTCCGTCCGATTTGGGTTACGCTTAAATGCCTTCGTTCCCTATCGGTATGGAAGGGCACTTGGTTCTTCTCCCAGGGGCCCGTCTTAGGGGTGTCCTGTCGCCGGCGGGTCACTTCGACAGATGCTTCCCTCACGGGCTTTGCAAGGGGGTCCTGGCAGGAGCATCATTCTATGCGGCACATCAACTGCCTCGAGATGCTGCCGGGGTTCCAGGCTCTAAGGAGTTTCCTGGCCGATCTCTGAGGCCACCACGTCCTGGACTGTTGTGACAACACGCGGTGGTGGCCTGCCTAAATCACCAGGGCGGTCTGCGCTCGCGCCCTCTATGCAGACTGCCACATCAGATCCTCCTGTGGTCCCCGCAGAGATTATTGTCGCTCAGGGCGATGTATCTCCCGGGGACGCAGAATCAAGGAGCAGACCTGCTGTCGAGGCAGGGGCTGAGGCCCGGGGAATGTAGACTCCACCCTGGGGTGGTGGAGCTCTTATGCGGAGAGTTCAGCCCCATAGACGTGGACTTGTTTGCGTCACAAGAGACTACGCACTGCCCGTTATGGTTCTCTCTCCTATCGCCAGCCCCACTGGGCCTGGACGCCATGGTACACACGTGGCTGAGGCTACATCTGTACGTTTTCCCTGTTCTGGAGCGTGTCCGTCAGGATGGTGTCAGCCTACTGCTAGTAGCCTCGTTCTGGCCGACCCAAGTGTGGTTCCTGGCATCAGGTCACTCTTGGACGGCCCGCCATGGCAGGTCCCTCTGAGGAGAGACCTGCTGTCCCAGGCTCAGGGCCGGGTTTTCACCCTTGCCCCACCGTGTGGCATCTGTGGGTCTGGCCCCTGAGGGGGGTGGGCGCAGTTCCTCTAGGCGGGTCTGACAGTGGGAGCAGTCGAGATGCTACTTAGCTCCAGGGCCCCATCCACTCGGAGGAAGTATGGCCTGAAGTGGAGTCTTTCTCCACCTGGTGTAGAGAGCGGCCTGTGGACCCAGTTACCTGCCCAGTGGTTCAGGTATTTGAGTTTCTCCAAGACCGTTTCTCTGCCTGCCTTTCCCCATCCACCCTCAAGGTGTACATGGTGGCTATTTTGTCCTTCCACACCCCTCTGAGGGAGGGGTCCTTGGGGAAGCTTCCTTTGGTCATACGTTTCCTCAGTGGAGCCCGGAGAATGAGACCTGCAACTCGCTCCAGGATCCCCACTTGGGATCTGGCGGTGGTTCTTCGGGTGTTGGCTGAGGCCCCCTTTGAACCCCTGCAGTCGACTGAGGCCAAGCACTTGACCTTCAAGATGGCCTTTCTCCTTGCTGTCACCTCTCTGAGGAGGGTGGGGGATCTCCAAGCACTTTCGGTGTCTCCTCGAAGCCTGGAGTTTGCCCCGGCGAATGTTAGGGCTATCCTGCACCCTTGTCCAGGATGTGTCCCTAAGGTGCCGTCCTGTATGGCAGGGTCCACAGTGCTGCAGGCATTTCATCCTCCACCTCATGTGACGGTGGAGGACGGGAGGCTTCATTTGCTCTGCTCTGTCAGAGCTCTGAGTATATATACTCTGAGGTCCTCCCGGTGGAGGAAAGCTGACCAGCTGCTCGTGTGTTTCAGGTCTCCCAAGGCTGGGCTTCCTGCGTCCAAACACACTATTGGCAACTGGATCGTGCAGACTATTTCCCTGGCCTGTCAGGTGCGCGGTTTGCCTTCAGCTATAGCTGTGAGGGCTCACTCTACCAGGGGTATGGCGGCCTCTCGAGCCCTCCTTTCAGGGGCCTCACTACAGAATTTCTGTGACGTGGCTGGCTGGACCACTCCGCACACGTTCATCTGTTTCTACAGTCTTGACCTTCCTTCTGCACTCGTGCGCTCTCCTCCTAGTCGTACCCACTGGTTGCTGCACACTGGGGCAGGCGGGGTTTCGGCGCGGTTTTGTGGGTATCTCCTTCCCATAGTGTCAGTGGCAGTTTGAGTTCCCTTGAAGGGGAACGTCTCGGGTTACGTATGTAGTCCTGGTTCCCCGAGAAGGGGACACTGTGTCGGTTCTCCACACCTCACCCCGCCTAGAGCGCCTTCTTCATAGTTAAAGCTAATGAGTATTGTGTGCCACTGTGCTTATATACACCTAAGGTTATGCCGTCACACTCTACTGTTCTACTAACGCCCATAGGATTGGAGTAGTTTTCATTCACATTCAGCCCTGCTACGCCTAGAGGCGTTCCCATAGTGTCGTACCCGACGCAGTGTCTCGTTCCCCTTCTCGGGGAACCAGGGTTACATATGTAACCCGAGATGTTATGGTGACAGCACTTTAGTACCTTATTCACACTGATTTGTATAAGGTAGAACACATTGAGAGTAATACTTTGTTGGAATCAGTGGTGATTATGTCACATGGGGTACACCAAGCCATACATAAGCTTTCTGATAATAAAGCTAGTGGATTGGATTTGATTTCTGCTGAACATCTTAAAAATGCCAGTATAGCTCATTTGCTTGCCATTTGTTTTACTGTTTTTATGATACATGCTGTATTGCCAGACTTAATGTAAGCTGTTCTATTAGTTCCAGTCATTAAGGACAAAGCTGGGAAGGTAGGTAGTCTAGATAACTACAGCCCCATAGCTTTAGCACGCATTTTATTAAAGGAATTAGAAAGAATTCTGCTGGATAGATTAAATGAATTTATTAACACCACAGATAACCAGTCTGGGTTTAAAGCTAAACAAAAAATATAGAGATAAAAACTCATCAGTTCTTATGTGTTTTATTGATGCTTCTAAAGCATTTGACCGTGTAAATTGTTGAACAATTTAAGGCAAAGAAGGGTGCCCAAGTACATTGTGAGACATTTGGCTTACTGGTATGCCCACCAGACTATGCAAGTGCAATGGGGCAATAGTGTCTCAGCTTTATTTGGGGTTAGCAATGGAGTCAGACAAGGTGGTATTTTTTCACCAGCTCTTTTTAATCTCTATATCTGTCCAGGAAGTCAAGAGCCTGCAATACTGAGTGCATGATTGGTAATTCAATAGTGAACCATATTATGTATGCAGATGACCTTGTGGTTTTTCGCCCAAGTAGTGCTGGATTACAGCAGCTTCTTACAATCTGTTTGGTATATGGTGTAGAACATGATATCAAATATAACACCAATAAGAGTGTCGTCATGATCCGCAGAACTAAAGACGATAAATGTTTGAACTATCCTGACTGCACACTTGTGGTCAAATTATAGAAAGGCAAGTCTATTGAAATTCAAAGTAGCATATAACGACGCAATGAAAATATTACTCACAAGACCGAGATTGTGTGTGCAAGTGAGATGTTTGTGGCTGCAAGAGTAAGGACCTTTCATGCTGTTTTAAGAAACCTAATGTTTAAATGCATGTGCCGGCTTAATGGGTCACAAAATAAAATAATATTGGTCTCAACTAACATACAGCTAAGTAGTACACGCTACCAATCCCGTATGTGGAAACACTGGTATAATTGTCTCCTGGTAGAACATTGATTTCCTTTTTAAATAAAATCATTGGTCTGTTTATATAGTTATACTTTTCTTTTTTTAACCATGATTTTCTATGGTATTTTTATGTATAGGTATGTTTGTATGTATGTATGTGTATTTGTGGATATGCATTTATGTATTTTTGTGAGTAAGATCTGGATCTTGAGTCTGTAATAATGTTTTGAATTTGATGGTGATGCTTGACTCAAGGCATTGAAAAAAATTAAGTTTTATTTATAGTATTTTAATGTTCCAATATTTGCATGTTTAAGATTAGATTAAACCATTTTAAGGTTATAAAGGAGTGATCAATCCAATAAGGTTGTGTGTATTGATTTATAGACTTACATTGTCTAATTGGGGCTATTCTGGTAAACTGAATTACAGGAAATCTAAATCTCCTCATAAAGGACAATCAGGGGTCTGGAAAATTTTACCATTGATCATCCCAAATTCATGAGGCTCCATGCTGGAGCCTGCAGAGAAAGACACTGAACACAGCTGACAGTCCAGAAAGACAGCACTGAAAGGCAGTGAATATATGTGAATGTGTTGTGTTGACCTAAGTCAGCTTTGTGTTTCCTATTTTTAAAATTGTGCAGTGGTCTATAGTTAAGGACCCTCACCCTCATTCGTGTTTCCACACAATGACCCTCAGCACTCTGACGGATCCTCAGCAGCCACCCACTGCTTCCTGTTTCAGCTAACAATAGACAGTTTGACTTTCCATAGCACTTACCAAGCAAAATGTCCTGTCAGAGTCAATTAATATTAATGCTCATGTATTTCATTTTGCAGCTACACCATATGTGTACAGTCAACCTGAGCTGATAAATATATCTACAGAATGTCACAGCTTACATTGTTTCCATAGCCAGTGTAAAAATAAACTGACAGGTAAAAAAAATCCCATTTATAATTATAATAATCTATAATTATAATAACGACAGTAATCATTATGTTGATTTTAATTCAGCGGCATTGTGCTACATAGGCTATAGATTTACATCAGCCGATTATCAGCAGTAGCCTAATCGTCTCGAATTAAAGTAATTTAGAGAGCAAGTGTTAGTCTATGAAAATATCCTCTCTCTCTCTCTCTCTCTCTCTCTCTCTCTCTCTCTCTCTCTCAATAGTCCATAACTACTTGTTATCATTTTGACGGTTCATGTGAGTTTGGAGATGTTTAACTCCTCCGGCACGGCTCTGCTCTCCTGTCCAGGCATTTTCACGGAGGAGGCAGGGAGCATCCGTCACGTGACTCATTGTCGACCAATGGCATCACGGCAGTATAACTTTTGGGATACGGTAAGCGCAGTAAAGAGCGAGCGGAGTGAAGGACTTTCACAGAGATCTTCAATGGTCATCACCACACACGTACTACTAGCTCCACTCGCTCTTAAACAAGCACTATCATAGACAGAGACCATCCGGATTTGTATTGGTCTTTTTTTTTATTTTGTTCTCCTCAGCAGCCCATGCAAAGCTGCAGCAACACCTACATTCAGGTTTTAATAATAAGACAATCATCACTGACTGGCTGCTGTCGGCTGTTCAAATGTTGGGAGACAAGGCTCACGGTAAGTCTACTATTCTACAGTCGGTGCTGGGTGCATGACTGCATCTTTTTTGTTGTTAGAATCAATAAACCAATTTAAACCCAATAAATTCAGATACATGTTGATAACGGCTCAATGGTCTGAACCGGCACACACTAAATCCAGATGATCCAAAGATCCCTAACCTGTTGCTTATTAATTAAGAATAACATTGTCGTGTAAGGAAAGGACAGCTTCTTTTTTATTTTATTTAGCCAAGCAAAGTTGTTGCTCCATTATTGAACGGCAATTAACTGAACCAAAAATCCAACTCAGATCAAAATGGCACTTTTCAAACTAGGTGTATTTAAATGTTTAATTATAGCCTGCTATATATTGTGAAATAATTAGTGATTACAACAAACAAATAGGAAATAGAAAAAAAAATACAATAGAAAAATCATGCTAGCCTATATCTTAAGAGCCTGTTGAACTTACAACGAATTCCCTGAAATGCCTCTTGGCCTAGTGTAGCTACAAGTAACAGCAAAGATACAATAAAAATGAGTGAGTCATTTAAGAATGTAAAACAACACAGCTATAATAATAATAATAAGAAGAATATTTCAGGAGTTGGTGTGTGTCTCCGCGGCACCGCACTGAGACGCCCGGCTGACTGCTCCACAGGTCTGCTCTTGGTTCCTGCCGTTCCCCCCAGTTGTTCTTTTCAATTTAATTCAAGTCTTCCTTTTTTTATTGTGGCGTGTTCTCGGCAGCAGGATAATATTTAAGATTCACCGCTGCGCCGACGGGACGTGGAACGGAACTGAGTTTAGCTCCAAAATAATTTGCTATTGCTTGCTTTTTTTCCACTCATATGTGTCGCTATACAGGCAACAGAGTGGGTGATTAAATCTTTTTAAACTCTCTGATATAGACTTCATCTCAGCTCGGTGCCTGTAGCTACTAACAACATCAGCTCACACAGCCTAGTCGAAGGGTTTCAACAGGATGTGTGTGCTAACGCGGTAGATTCACGGAGAGGTTAAAACCTTTAAATTCAACTATATTTTACTTTGGAGAGTAGTTTGGCCACGATAATAAAATGCGATAAATCAACTAATGGAAATGCATGGAGCGGTTTCAAATTGATGGACAGGCCTATGATAAAAAGGATAATACATTTATGGCGATATTGGTGGTTATTAGTGAAGTGCCTATAAAGCTTCCTTTTTATTTTGATAGTTGTATCTATTTTTAGGCCATGCAAGATTTTTATATGACTTTATGAATCCATCTGTAGCCTACTGAGCACAAATATTTGCTCCATTCGACACTTATCAGAAGTTATTTGAAATAGGAGCACTTTATAATGTATAGCCTACCTACACAGAACATTTCCTACATCAGCAGAGATGCTTTATATTAAAACTGTTGAGTAAAATTTTACGATAATGTGGGTAATAATGTGGGCATGTGAGATTTAATTTGTTATTCTACAGTGATGGTATTATTTAGGTCTTTTTATGTAAATCAATCGTTTTTCTGTAATATAGCTGTACATTTATACTGCATGCATACAGGCTATTATAGGCTGTAAATATAATACTTGTCATTTCGATCAAATAAATAAAAGGCAATTTTCATTTATTTTAAAATAAATGTCAGTTAAAGTTTATTTAAACAGATGTTCTTGTTGTCTTATTGCCTTTGATTGTTTTTACGTGAGATGGAATTGCATTAGGCTAAATGTGAAAAAACAAACAAACTCAGCGGCACCGAAATTATTTCCGGAAGATTAAAATAAAGGGAAGTTACTAATTTTAATTTTTTAAAAATAACAGACGGCACAGTATTATGTTTGCATGATAGCAGAAAATTCGCACATCCTGAAAGGATGTCAGACATCTGAAACATTACATTAATTTAAATTACTGTAAATGCCATCCTTCTATCATATTGACGGACAGCCTTCGTGGGCTGCGCTTTTTGATTTTTCGGGTCGGTCGTTATAGGCTACATTAACTGCAGTCTGAATGGGGTGTTTCCATCAATTGTGCCACGTTGTCTCATGTGCTGGGTTCTTGTGTTTGTGTGCACGTGTGTATGTACCAGGTGTGTCTTTGAAGGTTATGGAATACACATATGATGATGACCTGGAAGAGCTGTGTCCTGTGTGTGGGGACAAAGTGTCTGGATACCACTACGGCCTGCTCACCTGCGAGAGCTGCAAGGTAACACATGGGCCCTTTAACAGAAATAAAAATAAATGAACGCAATGCGGCATTTTCACTTAAAACGGATCGAACGAGCTAAGAGTGCAAAACACTTAAACATTTTATACTTTTGCTGTTTAAACGAATGTAAAACAAATAATCACACCAAACACGAGTAAACTTTTTACTTTTTTACTGAAAGTGAGACAGAAAAACTAAGTCCCTAAGCATTTGCTAGGCATAATACGCAGTCATCGAGTAGCCTATTAATAATACAAACCAGTCCATGTTAAATGCCGTAAACTCTCAACCCGCTGTGTACTGGCTGTTTCTGATGTGTCCTCTGTTTTTCAGGGCTTCTTCAAGAGGACAGTGCAGAACAATAAGAGGTACACATGTGCGGAAAACCAGGAGTGTAAAATAGACAAAACCCAGAGGAAGAGATGTCCTTTCTGTCGCTTCCAAAAGTGCCTCAGCGTTGGGATGAGGCTAGAAGGTACAGTTTACTGTGTACAGCCAACTCAGCTGTTGAGCCCATAATGAGTGTGTCTGTTCACTTTAATAATAATAATAATAATAATAATAATAATAATAATAATAATATGTGCTATTATATTATTGGGAGAAATTAATATTTGCAGGGACTTATTTCTATTCCTATATTTCTCATATGGGTTTTTTCATGGTATTTTAATTACAAAAATAGCCTAATTTGACTTTTGGCACTTATTGTGTTGGTATTAATATTAAAAATAATTCACCATTTTATCTTTTGATTACTATGGTAAAACACTTTAAATATCTCTTGATTTGTGGGCTTGTGGCTCTCATGTTGTTTTCTATACACACTGGATGGGACTAATTCCCAGACAGCAATGCAGGAAAGCACCTGCTTCCGTAGAAGAAAAAGGACACATTCTTGACTTACTGATAAAACTCCGGAGACTCCCCTGTTTTAAATCAAAAGCTCTATTTAGGCTACAAGAAGGAGTGCTGCACAGACTCTGGGGATTCTTCTCAGCCCTAAAAAGGGAAGCAAAAATGACCAACATGTCTGTTATTTATTCTGTAGGAATGGTTGGAGAAACTGGTGAAATGATTTTACTCTCTGCTGTTACAGTTCAGTGCTCATCAAGGAGTTTTGCAAATGGGATTTTGGCAGTTCAGGATAATTCATTTAGAGTCAGTGTTTCATTTGTAAATCTGTTTTTCACCTCTTGTCTCTTGTGTGACAGCTGTGCGCGCAGACCGCATGCGTGGGGGGAGGAATAAATTTGGCCCCATGTACAAGAGAGACAGGGCCTTGAAGCAACAGAAGAAGGCTTTGATACGATCCAACGGGTTCAAGCTGGAGAGCGCAGCTCCTCCGCCGGCCTCTCCTCTACAGACTGACTACGGCTTCACCGGAACCCTGCACAGCCTGCCCACCATCTCCAAAAGTCTGCTCCCCTCCACCCCGAGCTCCATCACCTCTACAGACTACGAGGCCAACCTCTATGGACCCCCATCCTTAGGGATGGCCATGCAGTCCCACATGCCCCTCACCTCTCAGTACCAGTACACAAGCTTCCCTGGCAGGGCCATTAAAGCAGAGTGTCCTGACTACACCAGCTCCCCTGAGTCTCTGACAGGATACCCTTACCCAGACATGTACCCCTCAGCTTCGCCGCAGCCGCCAAGCCTGCCACCGCTGGTGCTGGAGCTGCTGCGCTGCGATCCAGACGAGCTGGTGGTGCAGAATAAGATCGTTGCTCATCTGCAGCAGGAGCAGAGCGGCCGGGGCCGGCTCGACAAGCCCAGCACTTTCAGCCTCATGTGTCGCATGACGGACCAGACTCTCTTCTCCATAGTTGAGTGGGCTCGGAGCTGCATCTTCTTTAAGGAGCTCAGGGTGAGTCCCAAGCCCTTTATTCTAGCCTCATGCGCACAGAGGCACGCATGCACACACTTCAAATGGTGGAGAATAATGTCACATTTTACAGCTGCACTCCACAATTCACAACTACAACATGGGTTCGGCTTGTCTTCCTTCCATTAACCCTGGTTTACAGATTCTGCACAATCCATTAAAGTTTGTATTATAAACTTTAAAAAGGCACATTTTGTCTAAAATATATAATTTAATTATATAAAAAACACATTCAGGTCAGCCTGTATTATTTTAATTTCTTGTCTCATAATGTCTCAAATTAAATGAATCCAATACTGGCAAGATACATGTCATAACTAACCCAATTAAACACACACTTTCTCATTAATTCTTGTTTTCAAAGGGTAATTACAGCTGACACTCTGACAACTGTTTCCCATAGATATCCCAAAAAAAGGTCGTCACATTAATAATTTAGCAAGTTTCTGTTTTCTTTTTGACACTTTTTGTCTTATTGCATAACAAGTTAACATGTTAATAGCACTGAAATAACAATAGCATAGTTACATAACATTTGCTTTGTTAAAAAGAATAAGAAGGTTGTTTTTAAGAAAAGTTGGCTTGCTTTAGTTCTGTATTAATACAGTTCACAGGCTTACGTGTCTTTTCAGTATGAAAAAACAGATGAATGCATTCAGAGTTGGTGAGGTTGACTCACACATTCACGATTCGTTCAGAATTTGCTCGCAGAGAATGTGCACGCAGCACAGGCGAACACCTGGCAACAGTATTTGGCATGTTATGAAAATCAGCTTGCAGAGGAACCTGCTTGAGGTAAATAATGTAAATGTCTAATTTGATATTTGTAAGCACTAAAATAGTTTACTTTACGAAGAGAAGTGAACGATACATTAAGCTTCATGAAACTGCTGTATCACATATGAAATGATTTTACATCATAACCAGTGAATGTGCATGATGTAGGTTACATGCTCCGGTGTTCAATATGAACATATATGCATATACACACTGATTAGTCATTTTAATAGAAATGTATAAAAATTTGTACTGTCGTCCTTTTTTTCTTTTTTATTCGTAGCAACTGTTGCTTAATGTACGGTTACAGACAGCTCAGCATAATCTTGACCCAACTCTAAGAGCAAACAGTTAAAGTAGTGAGGAATGAGTCTTTAGTCTTTTAGTAGTGCGGTGGAATACTTTCAGCCTTGCTAGGATATTATTCCTGGCTCGTGTTCTGTGGGTTTACTCAGCGCTGGACTGTAGCTGATCAGGCCACACACACACACACACACACACACACACACACACACACACACACACACACACACACACACACACACACACA
>JAPMOB010249585.1:0-15609 GCA_029875015.1 Lepomis gibbosus
GATAGAGACTGTGGCACAGCGGGCTGCCACTTTCATTAGTAACTCCTCAACTGCAACGAAAGTCTCGCATTTAAAACTTATTGAACCCTGTGAACCCTATTTTTTAATTCTGAAAAAGGCTTTGGTATTGTTCCCCTCAGCTTGAGTTCTGTCAAGAGATTATATATGATATATGAAGTTAAACAGCCTAGAGTTGAGAGTTACTAATTGTAATGTAAATCCAGGCATCTCTGATAATTAAGAGAATTTTTTGAGAGGAAATCTCTCAGCATTTTATTGAGGAGGTCAAATACACATGCCAAAGGACACAGGACCATTAATTAACAGTGTGGCTGAATGTACCCACTTATCCAGTCTCTCATACAAAGGACACAGAGGTGATGCTCTATAATTGGCAATTATTCAGTGTGACATGTGGAGTCTTTTTTTGCTTTGATTGTGGCAAGGTAGTTTATTTGTGTATATATGAGGAAGACCCTGACAAGGACAATTTTCTTTGAACACACAATAAAGTTGGCTGATTGCGCCAACATTTTGGTCCGGACAGAAATATTTCATGAACTCTTAGATTTTGTACATATATTTGTGTTTCCCAGTGGATGAATCCTACTGACGTCAGTGATCCCCTGACTTTTCCTGTCACCACCATGAGGTCAAAATGTCAATTTCTCCAATACTTTGGTTTATGACAAGATACAGAGCTCTTAACATTCCAGTAATCCTCAACTGTACTATGTAGTGCTAATTAGCAAGGTGAAATACCTGTTAAAAATCAGCATTGTCATAGTGAGTATGTTAGCATCAGAGACTGAAATCTAGTCACATTGCTGATTCAGATCACCTCGTTCAGTGAAGTTCAAAGATTCATAGTCACTGACTGTTTGTTTGCTTTTTTTCTCTCTATGCTAAGCATCACATCTACATTCAAATGCACCTACGTATGTCATTAAGTGACGCTTGACAAGACACTTCAGCACGTACGTCACAAGGGAACATAACTTGAAACACTGAGTTTAAACCTGAGCCAAGTGTCCCCTCGTGGGATCAGAATACAGGAAGAATGAAGGCTTTCGTACTAGTTCACCATCCTGGAAATTCCTCACTTGACAGTTTGACACCATTGTTATTAACACAGTAAACCTGATCTTGTCTTAACAAGTGGTTCTCTGCTAAGGAACGTTAAGAGCAGGAACTACAGGACAGTATGTGACATTCCCAGTCAGAGAAAGTTCCATGAGGCTGCATACAAATTCGGTCTGTCTTTTTCCCACAAATTTTTAAGAGATTCCAAAGTGGATTTGCTAAAACACACACACATGCACCACCTAAGCTTCAAGAAAGGCTACAAAACAAATTAAATGCCACAGGGGTCTGTCATACAGACAAACAAATCTGCAGTGCCTCAGAATCACAAAGGGCTTTTTAATAAGAGAGAAGGGGCTGTGGATCAGGGCGCAGAATCTACCACTTTATATGGTTTGACCTTTCTGTACCTCGATCCAATCCTTTCCTCATCTCCCCTCCTCTCTCTGCCACACACACAAATTACATCATCACTGTCTTCTCTTTTTTCCCCTTTTGTTTCCCTATTTTCCACCCCTCACACAGATGAGATCACTGCACTGATTTCATTCCAGCTGTTACGCTTTGGGGGCATCTGGAAGACATTCCAGTGCAGATCCACAGACCACAAGTCTGTACAGAGCCTCTTGCCCAGCCGTGTAATTCTCAACAGCTGCAGAACATTTAGTTATCACACTTGAGCAAGGACACCAGCCGCACTCAATTAAATCAGAATCTGTACTAAGCAAACATGCACATGTATCACAGTGTGTATGATGTAATAATATCGCTGAGATTGGATATGTTATGTGGGATTTTTGAACTATTCCTTCAAGTGATTGGACAGGTTGTCATTTAAAATGGAAATTGCTCCAAAGAACATCTTGCATGCAGACACCTGTAACCCTCTGGTGACATCTAGTGGTCATTTATAAACACTACACAGATGACATTTTTCAATAATTTAGAAAAATGATTTAATCCATGTGTTTTGTTGTCATTGACTAAACTCCCTCATTGTTTGGGCTATATTAAATGCAAAAACTGCACGCCTTAGCAATAGTGCAAGGCTATTAACAATCAGTGTTTGCATGACTGTTGGAATTTATTGTTCTCCTTTAATATCTACAAAAGAATTCAAGTGACAAGTTACATCAAGTGTTATTGTAGACAAGTACACTACGGTCTGCCTTAATGGGATTTCTATATTTGCTCATTGACTGGCACACAGACTTTGTACCTCAGATGATCCTCTGTAAGATTATTACAATTAACTAAAGATTATGATTTTCCCATAAGCAAGTAAAAAAAACAGTAAATGTGCCTCAGGAGTAATGTGTATCATACCCAAAAAGCACATATACATGCACATTACAACCTTGCTACAAAAGGGAACAGGAGGCAGATAAAAGCCATAACGAGTTCATGTTCTGCTTGAGCTCTGCAATGTATACACTAACATATACTATAGGTCATCAGTGACCATTTTCCATAAAGATCTTTTTCAGTTTAATCGTCCTTGATCATTTGATGAATAGATTCTGGTCAGTAATTATGTTCCTTTATGTTTACTGTGTTGCTAGGGGACAGGTGTGTTGAGTCTAAACAAATCAATGGATACTAAACAGTGCAAGTACAGGGAGAGACCCATAAAACTTTTACAGAACTTTGATCCCTCAAAACCTGATTTAACAAGCGGATACAAACTTCCCGAACAGTAACTCCCTATCTGGGTAACTCCAAAATAGGTTCATTCGAATTTGTCAATGCACAACAAAAGAATTACTTAAAGAAAGCAACTTCTTTTACAATTAATAAAGTGACATTTTTGACAATAGTTTTCAGTTTTTAGTAACTAAGTTTAGAATCCACGTCACTGCAATCATTTTCTTATTTCCTCAAACTGTAGTTTGTGTGTGTATGCATTTTGTTACTTTGTTCAACTAGTTTTGTAATATGTGTATGCAATAAATCTCGTTGTTGTGGCACTGTTGTTGGCCTAACATTATAAAGGAATGAGCCTTGAGGAATCCAGTCCTTTGTCTGCTCAACTAGTTGCGCCAAGTCCCATCTTCTGACCCGCTCATGTTTCTTTTCATTGTTAATGTCTCAGTCTCATTGCCCCATATCTGTCTATTATCAACCTTCCGGATGTGACACCCTTCTTTGACCTGGCAAGCTTATTTTATCTTCTTCCCTTCCCTGGTTTCAAATTGAGGTTATGTTTCTCAGTGATGGTCTAAGGATGATGGTGCTGGGCACACTGGGTTGTTACAGCTTCCATAAACGTAATACATAGCTTGTTCGCTTGTCATTTATTTTGTTACTGTATTGATTGCTTTCTATGATGTCTTTCATGACAGAGTTTTCTGTGGCTTTAAATAAACACCACATAGAATTGAAGGTTGCTAAACCTGTGCATACTACTAAATGGAATGCAGATTAACTTATCTTTGTGACATCATTGTGATACTACAAGGATTTGTAACATTATGATATTATAGAAAATCTATCCCAAATATTGTTCCTCCTCCATGTAAAGTAAATATTACAGAGGTGCCAGAGATATGTAGTATTTGATCCTGTCAAACTGTTAAAATCCTTTGGAATAAGAAATAGAAATTGGGCTTTTAACAAACACAGGGACCTGAAGCAGAAACAGAAATTAAAAATGAATGGTGGTACATTTTTTGTCTCAGGTATTAAGTTTAAACAAATTTAAAAATTAACACAATTAATTTTATTTAATGTCTCTAATGAAGTATATTGTTTACTCTTATGGGCCTTCACCGCTGTGTCTGGTAAACAATTAGCAGAAGTTGCTGTCATAATTCACACAATAAATACACTGATGTTTCTAGACCACAATGGAAATGCACTAACGTCATTAATTGGTCTCAATGATGTAGCCTACTCTATAAAGAGAATAAAAAAACATTATTAAATACAAAACATTGTAACATTGTTGTTACAATGTTATGTAAATACACAGCATTGTAACATTGTTGTATTATAACAGATATAATAATATCTATTAGATATATCTAGATATAATATATATCTAGTAGTGACTTAGTAAAATTGTTCTACAGGTCACGAGCTACGAGGAGTGTTTTGACATTTGCACATAACAATGAAAGTGGACACTTTCGTCACAAAATGTCAGCATGACTCACTTCCAGGTGGCTGTAGTTTCTTTCCTATAGGTTTACAGATTGAATAATAGTGTGAGTAGCCTATATAAGTATTGTGATACAAGAAAAAATGTTATCGCCGGGCAGTTTTGTGACAAATTAAAGTGTTGCGCGTTCAGTCAGTTAGTGCCAGCATTTGTAGAGAATACCTTTTTATTGTGAAGGATTTGGGGCCGGAAGTTTTTTGCTGTTGCTGCTGGCTGTCACAAGTCATTTCACTTTAAGTCCCACTGTATTTCCCGGCATAACGCTGAACTTTTAAGGTAAAAGTAGTTTTTTTCCCCCTTTTCACGTATTATAATTCCCGACAATTCAAACCTAAATAATGTCTATCAAAATAGTATTAGCCTATCACCTATATTTAAATCCCTCATAGCATCTCTGTAAGACTGACCAGTTGGTGTCGTAAAAGTAATGTCATGTAACATGATACCAGCCAGTGAGACTCAAGGTGGAAGTGAGTTAAAGAGGAGGATGAATACCTCTTTTCATATAGATAAATGGAAAGCGAAGTTGGACTTTTTGGACGCATGTACGAGGCGATTTGGGGAAATACTTAAATGCCAGTCACTCACATAAAAGGCGCTCTCAATCGTAGAGGGTCGCCATTAATTCTGGAAATAAATGTCAAGGTAAGATGACTTTGGGCTGATTTGTTAGCCTACTTGTGTGCGATATTTTGTTAAACTGCCTTTTGGCGAAATGCTCTGAGTGACTTTGAATGCCCCTGTTAAGCGCTTGCCGCAAGGTATGGGCTTTTATTATGAAGTAATAAAATGGAAAACGGAAGTAGTGAATCTGCGATGGGCTGCTGCGGGCAATGTGTGTAAATCCTTAAATACAGTGTGGTGTAAAGAGAAAACAATTAAGTTTGTGCCTGCTTGGATCTGATACCGGATCCTCCGTGTTTTTATTTTAGAATCTAGCCTACATAAGTAGCCTATAGGCGCAACTAATAACCCTCGACTATTGGTTTAAATACAAAAAATGCGATTTGGATTTTTAACTGCACGTTTAAAATCAACCAATTTTAATGTAAATAACGTGGGCCTATATAGTAAACTAGGTATTATGACTTATTGCTAATTAGCTGGTTCTACTTTAGTGTGATTTGAGGATGGACATTCTAAGTTTGGTAAAATCTATTACTGAATATTTCGTTTTTCTTTTCTAAAAAATCTACATGCAGATTTTTGATTTATTTATTTTTCTTGAGGTGGTTAAATGCTAATGAAAGTTTATGCTACATTTTTGGCATTGGTTTGTTTTGGGTTTTGATGGATAAGAACATAGCTAGCTAGATACCTTTGTCACTTTGAGTTTAACATGTGTCTTGATCATCACTATTTAAATGGAAATATGTGAATTTGTTATTCATTTTCATTCTGTTAGCTGTGGTTTTCCCCTGCTCATTTGGTTTTTTTTCATGTTGCTTTTATTTATTTATTTATTAATGTACAATTATTTCAAGTAATTTCCATGATTTTGTCATTTTTTTGCACGTACTTTATGCACGTAAATGATTGTATTGACTAATTACAACTGGATTTTTATGGCTTTTGTCTTATTAACTCAATATGTTATGTGCCAGAGTACTGGTTTGGTTGATTTGTTCTTTCTTACTGTCTGTCTCTTCACACCACTGCCACCACCTCACTTTCTCCCTCTCTGTCTTCTCTTTGTCATTCAGATGAAGTTATTTATTTTCAGCATTGTGTGTGCGTTTCTGCAAGTCAGTCGCCAAAATCCTATGAGCCACTGGACTCTGCTGCCCCACAGTATGTTTGATCTCCATGAAAACACACTTATCACTCCAAGTTTAAACAGTTCATCCTTAACCTCTTCCTGTGTGTCCTCATGTTAGCTTTGGTTGTGGAGGTGGACGGCACTTTGGGCCAGCAGCCCCTGAGCTGCCTGGAGTCGCCAGAGGAGCTTATGAGGAGAGACATCAAGAAACAGGATATTTTTTGGAGGAAGAATGGAGTACAGGAAGCGCAGAGAGGAAACTCATATCTGGTGCAGCTGGAGGAAAGCTTAGGAGGGGGCAACTACACCTGCCACAGCGAGGACGGATCACTCCTCAATCACACTGTGGTCCTGATCAAAGAGGAAGAAAGTAAGAGGAGGAAGATTCTTGTGAAATCTGACCAAGGTATGATTTAATTGAAATCTTTGCACTTGATAGAACAACTAGAAATTTCCACTGACAAATTGCCTCTTGTCTGTTTGTTGTGTTCCCATCTCTGCATGTCTATGTGCCGTTTTCTCATTAGAAGATTATTTAAAGTGCTCGGCTCAAAATTACAACGGAGAGTTCCACTGCTCTTGGACCTGGCACAGCAGACGCGTTGGCAAAGTAGCATTCATCAAAGCTCAACGGTAAGCTCACAAACTGCTCTCCAGTAATAACACAGTGCTCGGAGCCATGTCAGAGCTGAGACTATACAGCGACGCCCATGAATACCTCCTTATGAGAGGAAACATAACAAAGTGCTTTTTTAAAAATTTCCTTTAGAGATCAAGGTCATGTCTTGGATCAGTTTTTATTTAAAAATAATACAGCTGTAAATGCTCCTGAACAATATGTTCTACTTTATACTGTGTAATTCTTGAATCCCTGTCTGCTCCTTCAGCTTTTTGTCCATGAGAAGTTGTTACAGCTTCTTTCCATGAAAAAACCCTCCACAAAATCAGTGTGTTTTTTTTTGCAGTGTCACTGACAACAATGACATTCAGTGCTCTGTGGATGCCAGTGGTCAGCGTTGGACTTGCTCTTCAGGTCAGAGACACTTTGGCTGTTCAGTGGACGACAGCGGACACAGGATCTTGTGCTTGGACGAGGAGCACTGCCCCTACACTGAGGAGAGTCAACAGATCCACATCAGTGTCTACGTGAAGACTGAGCACTTCCTAGTGGAAAACTACTCGAAACAGTTTTACCTGTCAGAGATAGGTGAGACATCTCCAAGAGACAGATTTTTTTCCTGTACATAACTCTGTACTTCCTTGTACTTGTTTTTCTTCTCTTTCTCCTCCTGTCTTTGTTTTCATTCCGCCCTGTCTTTTGCTTTCACACTCGATAGTGAAACCTGACAAGGTGATGATCAGTACAGTCAATGCTACGACGATAGAGTGGAGTTACCCGAGATCCTGGAGCAGTCCCTTCTCCTACTTCCCCCTCACTTTCCAGATTGCACAGCTGAAGAAGGGATGTGAAAGGTGTGACAACCCATGCACCGACTCAAAAGCCACAAAGGTAAGAGGCCCCAACTGACTGTCATGCACCTTGTAATTTATTAGAACTAATGAAGAGTGCACATAATAACAAAATGTCAGACAGATCACAGGAAATCCCGCAAGCCATAAAAGAACTGCGCACACAAATCACAAGTACGGGTAAATGTTGCATGACTTGAGTGATGTCTTTTTCTTTTACTTCTTAGATCTTGACAGTCCACTCTACAGACATTTGTCAGTTTGAAGTCAAGCGCAAGGCTAAGGCCGTCTGTGTCCGAGCCAAGGATGCTCTCTGTAACTCACAGTGGAGTGAGTGGAGCCATTTAAGGTCAGTGCCTCTCCGTGGCGTAAAGTGGGAGATGCCTTCTTGACAGCATCAGGCTACATCTCAGGAACTCACACTATGTAAACTTGGTTGTAACTTTTGTTATGAATATAGTGTTACTGCTCGCTTGCTTGGAGTAAAATTGGGAGTTATTTCACACAAATGTTCTTATTTTTCCATTGCAGACTGAAGAACAAGAAGAAGAAAAACAACAGACATCGTAAAAACAAAAATCAAGCAAAATAGAAGAAACACAATCCCAAAACTGGACATCTCAATGTTTACTTATAAGCTTTTTATATATTTATATAATATTGTATCAAGGTATCTGTAATATGTAACTATTCCTAATGATAAGTGAACAAATAAAATGACATTTAACAGGCTTTTTTGTCACCACCTCATGTGTCCTTTAGCTGAATATTGGATTTTCACAGCTACAATCAGCAACTTTTTCCTGATTTTTAAAATTGAACAGGAACATTATCAAAATTTTATCTGAAGTCTCTATTGAAACTGTACAAAGTTTTCTATATTACCATGGTTTCGAATTGCCTTTAGCTAGACCTGTACTATACACCCTAAGCACCTAACCCTGTACCTTTTTCGTAGAGAACAGAAACCTTAATAGTTGTTTCTATTTGACCAATAAACAACAGAGTTAAATCTGCTCAGAGGTTTATGTTGTTTCCCTAACCAGTTAGGTTCGAGTGTGGCTTTTGGAAGAAACTATGTTGTCTGTTGCCTGTTCTGTGGAAGGAGATAAGACACGTGTGGTATTTCCTCTCTAACATGCCAAGACACACATGTAGTTTTTGTGTTGTGTTCTCCTCCCATTTCTCTCCTGCTCTCTCTGTCCTTTTCCTTGGTGCGCCAATGGAGGTGAATAACTACAAAGCCTTTATACTAATGTAAATAAGGTAATGGCTATAGCTATGACTATTCAGTATCCCTGAACTATGTACAGTAATTTGAAAACTGAACTCTTAGATGATGTTCCTCAATATGCTTTGTTTTAATCCCTGTGAGGGGAATCTCAAATACAGTATATTGGTAATTAAGTGCAAACTACAGGTCATTGACTTCTAAACCACAAAAAACGCAGATGTGTTTGCTGTTAGTTAACAACACTGCTGGCATCTTCAGTGCCAGTAACATTTTCCTCTGACATCACAGTGAGAAGCATTAGGTTGGTCTAGTGCGGTTTTTCCCCAGTCTTTCTGACTTGTGACCCTTTAAAATGAAGAAATGTCAATTTGTGATCAAGGGCTCTGAACATACATTGTGAGCTGTTTAACCAAAGATTGGTTTATAGTCTCAGGTTGTTTTTAGATTAGTTGAAAGTGCCTAGAATTTTACAAGAAAAAAGCAAAAATTACAGTTAAACTAGAGAATGTTTGCGTAACAATGGGAAACAATTTTGTTTTTCATTGTTTCTTTTTCATTGTTTGTCATCAACCATTCAAATTTCTCCATGGACCCATTTATGGAGTCCCGACAGTGGGGAATGTAACAAAGTACACATTTACTTTATACTTATGCTCCACTAATTATCAGAGGTAAATATTGCACTTCCAATATTTAATTGACAGCTGTAGTTAATCGTTACTTTTCAGATCAATATTCAGTAAGTAGTTGCCAATAAACAGTTTAGAGAATGTTTAGATTCAGCTACAGTGTAAGTTGATAAACATACAATAGCTGTGCCTTGACAGCATTTAACTGCTGCCCACATATACACGTACATTTTTCAATAAAAGTCATCCAACGAAAAAATGTGTATATATATTTACATTTGTCTGTATATATAACAAACATGTGGTCCATTTCGCATAATGAGTACTTTTATTTTAAAACACAGGGGTTGTAACAGAGTATTTTTTTCATTGTGGTATTGCAACCTTTAATTATTAAAAAGATCTCAGTACTTCTTCCATCACTTTTGATGTGGTGAATGCAACTATTTGATAAGGATTCATTCCCCGAATTATGAAAATTCACCCAAAACATTTGACAGCTCTGTGCCAGGTGTAAAAAACAGGTTAAAACTCCTACAACACCTGGAACACACACCAGCAGCCCATCAGGTTTAAAATACCAGCACACAGACAATGTTAATGTTAGTAATACTTTTTAATTACACAGTTGCAGGAATAGTATATATATAAAAGTATATGAACCTTTTGGAATTAGATGAATTTCTGCATAAATTCTTCATCTAAGTCACAACAATAAACAAACAAAATCTGACTAATCTAATACCACACAAACACTGTTTTCATGTTTTTATTGAACACACTGTGTAATCATTCACAGTGCACATCATTGTTTGTGTGGTATTAGTTTAAACAGACTGTGTTTGTCTATATTGTTGTGACTTAGATAAAGATCAGATCACATTTTGTGACCAATCTATACAGAAATTGAGGTAATTCTAAAGGGTTCATTTTTTTTCCTACAAATTACTATAAAATATTAAATTTATAAACTAGAGCTAACTGCATGCTGTTTTGCCGAAATGTATATCATCATACATCCACTTAATGTTATATAGTTAAGTGAATAAAGTAAACACACCAGGCACAAATAAGATGAGAAATGCTCATAACAGATAATTACATATTTAAAAAATCACATATTTAAGAATCACGTTCATCTTTTAGTTGAATGCTCTATAGTACTATTTTAGAGGAACTAATCACCTTGAAGTGGATACCAGTACAAGCATTTATTAATTGCCAAAATTCCACATCACATGTAAGAAAAGCCCAAAGAAACAACATCACACCCAAAGAATAGAAAGCCAGTCTTCCCGGTATTGGTCCGCTACTTGGCTAGTCAGGAGATTGTGGTGAACCGTCTCTTCACTTCCCTGTCATGAAAAGCAGAAGAGGTTAAGTGATGTAAGCACTTTCAGGGTCCGACATACCACACATATTAAACCTGACACCACTGACCTTTAATTTCTTATAGGTTTGTTTTTTGTTACAGAAGGCGCTTGACACATTTTTGGGAAATGTTCCTACTTTTGTCCTATTATTTCCCCCTGTACAAAAGAGAGAACAACATGCTCTTATATGACTGTTGTAATGCATGCTTTGAGGCACTGTTGAAAGTGAAATTCTTAACATTAAATCTATATAAGAATGTCCATAATTCCCCTTGTCCAAATTACAGATCATGCAACTGACACGTGTGTGCTGGTTTAGCTGTATGTTGAGTTGTGATGTTAAATAGTTAAAATGTGTATTGGTTTACAGAAAGGCTGCACCTAACGATTAATCTGCCATGTGTTTTCTTGATTAACTGATTAAAAGTTTGGTCTATAAATTGTTAGAAGATAGTGGAAAATGTCTATTCCAGTTTCCCAAATGCCCAAGGCGTTGTATTGAGATTTCCTTTTTAAAAGCTGATCAACAGTTCAAAACACGAAGATATTCACAATTTATTATCATATGGGAAAAAACCATCAACTCCATACATTTATGAAAGCAGGAGCCAGCGAGTGTTCATATTGAAATATTACAGAAATGATTATATATTAATCAACTTATCATTTAAACTTTAGTTTCCAGTATTTTTAATGGAGTTATCTTAAAGAGACAGTGGTGAATACAATTAATTGTACATTATGGGTACTGGTGAGTCAGCCATGACCTTGGCTCCAGTGTCACTATAATGATGTATTTTTTGCAGCGTGTCTCACATGAGCCACATGATTTCACTGGAACAAACTACAGAATCTGATTAATAGGAGTGAAAGGGTAGAAAGTGTGTGATTGTTTTTCGCAGCCTTCAGTGCACGGCAAATTGAATGGTCAATGTCACAGTCCTGATGATGTCTCAATGTGCTATATTGAGCTCTTCTTGTTGAACAGCTGAACAGAAGTACTTTTATGAATGGCAGTCGTAGTATTTTTGTGAACTAGGTATGTAACTTGAGTTTAGCTCATAAAATGTGGTCAAAAGAAACATTCAAAGTCTATGAATTTCTTTTGTGGCACTGAGCAAAACATCACACAGGGAAGTAAAACAAAACATGACCATGAAATGTTTTTACAAATGTGAAACATGAAAACGTACAAAAAAAAGTGATTCAAGTTTTTTTTAAACAAATTATTTAGTCTAATCAATGAAAGCAATGAGGGGTTTTCAGCTACTCACCTCGTCAAGTTACAGCAACAGCACAGGAAATTTAGTACCATCTATAAAACAAAATATCCATTTAGAAAGAATAGCATGGAAAAGGTTAGCATACTTTGACCTGTGTATTTCCAGTAAGGGTAGCTACATAAATCTGATCTGCCATGGCAGAAAAACATACTACTGCTACAAAAAACAAAATGTTTTTCCCAGTCTTTAATCTAAGCTTTTATTGCTTACTTGATTACTGAATAAATGTAGGTCTCTCAGGCCTCTAAAAATGCAATGCAAAATAAAAAAATTAATAGGCCCTACAACATAAAATGAGTGGCTGAACTGGTCATAACTCACAGACTAATGCAACTGATGATTAGGAGCTGCAAGTAGACACTGCTTCATTTTAATGCGTCACAAGCAAAGAGGTTTGTAACCACTAGGAGTAGGTAAAACTTGTCAAAAAGAAGCCTGACTCAGATTAATTCTTAGACTCAGAAACCAAACAGAGAAGTTGCCCTCTGCCTCCAGTGGGTATTACATGTTAACTTTTGAACTACAAAAACTGACCTTTCATTCACTGTCAGTTACTGAAAACTCAAAACAAAGAAATGTATTCATTCAGAACAAATCACAATGAACTCAAGAAAGCTTGAAAGAATCTAGTCAACCCCTCTTTGGGACAATAAGAGATTTAAACTGAATCCACATGATTTATTCCAACCATTTATCTTCTGATGTTGCCTACAAGATCAATTATATTCACAACTTGTTCTCATGAATCCACAGTCTCATTGACCTTGTCCACATTTGCTGACCATCTTAATTAATGGGCGTAGAGAAACAGCAATTTGGACAGATGGCTTTTTATCTGCATTCTACTTACTATGCAAATGCGGCGTTTGAGAATACAAGTGACTAGTGTACGCAAACCGTTGAAAATGCAGTCGTGCAATGTACTTTCACAGCCACTAGATGGCAACATTGCACCAAATAGAGTGACCAGAGTTTCTGTACAGGTCTTCCAGATACCTGAAGTGAAGTGGGAGAGGTCATCATTAGGAAGGGGCACAGATGTGCAGCACAGAAGGTGAAACATTAAAAATACGTTGTTAGTATTTGTTATTTATTATTGTTATTTAAGTGTGTCTTTGGGGTTTTTTCCCTTTCAGGTCTTTAGTGGTAAAATATTCCCTTGCATGTTTTAGAAATGTTTTAAGTAGGCTACACACTCAGGATACCATTGTTGTTAATGTTTTTAAAATAAATATCAATAGGCCTACGAATCACATTCTGTTGGTATCTTGTCGGTGGTTAACATCTATATTTGTCTTCTTTTATGTCGACTGGAGAGCATATTGTTAGACATAAGGACCATTCTTAGAAGCATATGCCTGCTTTTTTATTTTTTTTATTTTTACAACTAGTCGTTTTTATGAGTCTTCAGTTTAATCAGGCCGTTATTATCATCAGCCCAACCTTTTGATTTACGAGAACATCTGGTGGTTGTAGGAACTCCTTTCTGATCAGTTTCTTCAAAATGTCTAATAGAGTTATAACGCAGAGGATTTTTAATTGCCTTCCCATATGTGGACACTTGAATAGAAGTCGTATATGCTCACACACACACACACACACATACACACACACACACACACACACACACATACACACCCCTTTGCATCGTTTACATGGCGTGTGCATTCTTGCTTGTGCGTAATGGCCAGAGATATCTTGCAAACCTTTCATGCCAGGCTGCCATGGAGTTAGTGAATCACACTGTTAACATGGCTGGATCATCGGGCCCCAACTGACATCTCTGTTTTTGGACACTGAGACAGTGATATTTGGGCTAACAGTGTGTGTTGATGCTCGGGGATATAAATATATACCACCCCAGGGGCCTCGAGTGTTCCGCTGGCCCGCACGCCGACCAAGGCAGACAGATCATGGCGAGTGAGCGGGCCACAATCAAACAAATGTGCTGAAGGATAGCTCTGAACGTGTGTGTGTGTGTGTGTGTGTGTGGGTGTGGGTGTGTGTGTGAAAAGTGAGGCGGTGTGTGAGTGAGAGAGACATTTTACCTCACGTTGCTTTTATTTATCACTCTTTATTATGTCGTGTGCTCACGTGGTGGGGTGCTCACATTTCTCCTTCAACAGCAGGAGACATAAATAAACAGCTATAGACAATGATGAGATGATTGTGGGGGTGTGGTGTCCAACTTTGACCGTTTATGGCCTTTATCAAACTCTGCAACTGCTGAGACTCTTGTGTCTGAGTCTGCTGGGTGCACAGTGTCACTCAAAGAATGTCCTGCCATTGCTAACATTAAGGTAAAACTCGTTTTAGATGATTAGAATTGCAAAAAATAGAATTTTGTAATACAAATAATACTGCGTTTATGATTGTACATGCCATATTTGTGAGGCTCTCAATTGTGCAGTTTCACTAATTGTGAAACTGCATCAACGTGAAAAATTGATCCATTTCAACAATTCTTGATAAAATCTTAATTTTCAAAGATGCCCCCTGATGAAAAACAAAACAACTCTCAATCAATCCATTTCATTACGATAAACCAAACAGTACTTATTGAACAGATGGCCCCTAGACAATTCAATTTGACAATTTGGAAATGACTCTGTAATGATGGGGGGTGCAAGACTGATGGTGGATATGAAGAGAGCTGTAACATCCTGGCTATTTGCACGCTGCTCTTGGCTGTACAGTTGTCATGCATGTGAGCCCACTGTGCACTTTCACGGTTCTGTGAGCAGCCACGCAAATTTGTATTTCACACATTTTTATTTTATTTTCGTGTTTTTGTGCACTTATTGTAGACTGACTGCATTTTTTGGACAGCGGGACAGAACACAGTTTAGCTGTAATCCTCATATTTATGTTGGATTCAGCATTTAGTCCCGCAAGATTTATGTAATGCATCTAATCAAAGCTAATTTCAAACCATCGGGCCGTAACAGAAAAAAATGTGCGCTGCGGCTGCCAGGCTTTTTGGTGAGCTGAAACTTTCTTAAGCGCATAATCCGCCAGAGTTGATACTCTGAATGAGCACTTATACTGTTCAACACAGCTGATTCAGTCCTTATGAGAAAATACAACATTTACATTTCATTTTATATGTTAAAATTAAGTAATTCTAACATTTTGTCGAAGCTGGTTCATTTAGAAAAGACACACGCACGCCGTGGGAAATTAAAATAGGGATGTTCATTTTGTTGATGTTGAACTAATTTGAGTAAGCACAGTTAAATCTGCACACAAGCTGTGCAACTTTCCCCCAAAATTGTTTCCTCTCCTTGTGCTGTTGCACTTTTTTGTCACAGAGTAATGAGACAGATGATCTGATGCTCTTGTAAGAATTTGATCGGATTCTGTTTCGTCTCGTTTTGCAGACAGATTGCATGAANACACTTTCATGGCTGCAGCTCAGGTAACAACGCACCAGGCGATAGGTGTTACCCGGGTCTCCTTCTCACCTCGCCCTTTAGTCTCAGTAAACGGCATGGTTTAAACTATCCTCTTCTTAGTTGACGTTTGATTGTCGTGAATAGGACATTATTTGTCAACTCTAAACACATGCACAAAAACACACACACGCACATACAGCACAGCAGAGCACAGCTTCTGACT